>JAZGTI010015182.1:0-12757 GCA_036877585.1 Botia kubotai
ACCACAATAACATTAAGGATAATATTAAATGCATCACTTTCTTTTATTTATTTTCTTTTATATTTCTTTTGCTCACTTAGTCTAGTTGTGCAAGCGCTGGCGAGCTTTAATCAGCTTTAATTTTGCACTTATTACTAATATTATTTTCATACTATCTGTTCATACCCCATATATAACCTGCATAATATCACCTGTGTTTCTCCTACCTTGTTTTCTCTGTGTCTGTCTGTCTGTGTGTCTGTCTGTGTGTGCTGTGTACTCGGCCTTAATATATCATACATGTAAAGCTGCTTTGAAACAATGACATTTTGTAAAAAGCGCTATATAAATAAAGTTGACTTGACTTGTGGGCCAAGTTATGCGTACACTCAAAAGGTTTGGCATTTGCTTATGATTCAAGCCTTTGACTGCTGAGTAAAGCCCTCAACAGTGTCGCCGAAGAGGCCACCTTGGAAGAGCAAACTTTGTTGGCATCCCACATCTCCACAAGATTTAGCCAGAGATGGCACGCCGTAACTTCCTGTGTGGCCCCCAGAAACCAACTGTCCAGCCATGAGCGCTCTGGACTGGCTGAAGGGTCCCACTCTAGACCAATGGCCGCAGATGCCCAGACAAGCATGGCCATCAGCTCCGAGTCTTACTTGGGAGGCTTGACCTCCTGAAAAGAGAGAGAGACTTGACCGCAGCGTCAAGATGGGAATGCTCTCACATGTGACACAGTGCCATCGAACAAGGTCAGGAAGTGACCACACCCAGAAACACACGGATGGAAAGCTATCTTAAAAGAAAATGCACGTCATCTATAGGAAGCTCTTTTAGATTGGAAAAAGTGTTCTTTTGAAACCCGAAGAGGTTTCTTATGCCGAAGCACACAGGGGAACTGCTGATAATGTCGGCTCAATCGTGGCAGAGCGCTGGGTATATCTTTAAAGGCAAAAGTGCGGAGTGAACACAAAGATGCAAACACTCAGCTCTGAAAAAAAAATCTGAATGAAAGCGAGCTGTGGCCGGCTTTATATACCCGCTTCCAAGTGGGCATGACTCGGGCCACAACTCCTTTGCCCAATGCTCATTGGCTTTTTTTATCTTGGGCCAATGTTCATTGTCACATTTTTCTACTCCTCGAAGGTGATAAGGCTCTCAAGTAAGACCCCATACGTAAGTACATTGACGTAACGTTGAAAATGACTGACTGAAAAAGAACTCTGAATATGCTGACATTCTCCCATGTTTAGTGAGTTTTTCAATATTTATTTTTGTCTCCTTTTTAAGATCCAAACAGTTAATATAGGAAATATGTACATAAAACTTAACAACACACCATTTTCAGAACATAATGGCTTCTGAAATTGCCACTTTAGCCCATAAAAGTTGTTTTTTACTTGCATACAAATTTCCTGCATTGTTTGCTTGTATTTTAATAAGGAACCTGAAAAATAATAATTGCTGAAATTAAATGATGGCCTTAGACTTTTGCGTAATACTATATAAGTAAAAAGTCAGACAATTGTGCTTTATTTGTTTTTCTCTCTAACTATTATTGTTGTAATTTTCCCTTTTTTCAGCATGTGTCACAGCAGCTGTTCTGTGATGTCATCTTGTTGGCTGCTGTGATGTTTTTGATCCTGTTTACATCTGCCATAGCAACAAGCATCTGTCTTAAGCATACCGCTCCCTTTCTCTGTAGCTCTTGCTGTTTTTATATCCCTCTCCTACTTTACCTTACAGCAATTTCATGATCATTGTCAAATTCTTCCTTTTTCAAGCTTGTATATTGACCTCTGTCTTGTTTCTGCTTTTTATCTTTACTTCTATCATCCATTCATGCTTTGTGTGGAAAAATGTGCCATTTCTGCCTTTTTCATTGTGTCTTTTAAGTGTAGCGGTGTGTTCCTCTGTTATTTTTATAACTTTCATTTTCATTTCATTTGTTTGCGTCCATGTCCATGTCTTCAACGTGTTTGAACTTTAATGTTAAATCAAAGTGATGTCACTTTGCAGTGATAAGGTCATAGAACTTCATTAACAGAATGGTTTGCTAAATGAAAATATGATCAATCAATACATAAAAGATTTAACTTTCTGGATGAAGTTTGTGAGGTTTATGTCATTAGATTTTTGAACCTGCCTGGAAAGATATTTGGACCTGCCTGGAAATAGATGTACACATGTGATGTCTTTGAAAATATGTAACAGTTACAATGTTCTGAACTGATTGCTTAACTATATTGCTAAAGAACTTTAATTAAAACAACAAAAGAAAATAAGGAAATAGAATGTATATAAAAAGTATACTGTACCTAACAAAACTACTAACATTACTAAAAATAAATGATGTATAAACAAAGTATATTGTAAATAGCCGATCTTTCCACTGCCCTATTGCAACAACTGAGCATGGATTCCACTGTTCTCTGAGCACTTATTATTACAACAGACTTCCCATGTGGCCTTTTTCTTTGAGCTGCCTTTTCTCTGCCTATTCTGAACTACTCTGTAAATTTTGTTGTTTTACCAATTTTGAGTGTTTCTATTGTTTTGGATTATTCTATGTTTGACTCTTGGTTACCTGGTTTCAGCTCTTGCCTTTTGTTTTAGGTTTACTGGTTGAACTCCTGTTTGTTTAGGCTCCAACTTCTCCTTATTTATTCGACACTGTCGTGCCACTGACCCATTAATACAAGTATGCACTTGGATCCCACTGTGTCTTCTGAAACCTTATTGTTACAATAACCTTTAATGTTTTAATGTTTAAAATATTAATGGATGAAAGATGGACATGGACTTAGTTATTACATTCTTCCAGATTGCAAAATTCAAAAAGAAATTATAAAGACATTTTTTTCTTTAAAATAACATGCCCACATGAGTTGTACACAGATAGACCAGAAACAGGTATTAAGTAAAGGGTCGATTTTGATTTCAATATATTGCATTAGTGGAGTGTAATTTAACATCGGAATCAACCTTTATGCTCTACTCAATAACAGAATCATGCAGGTGTCACAGTTTCTGCAGATGTGTGTTTTATTACCATGCTAGTAAAGGTGATGTGGTAGGTGTCATACTGAACTGCAGGAGGAATCCAGAACAAAGTGACAGATGATTCAGTAATGTCCCTGGTGCTGAGGCGTAAGATGCTTACCAGTGCTGCAGAGAAAATAAAGTGAGATTCAAGCAGACTACACATGGCATGCTAATATATGAGAAGGGTATTTGAACACCTCCATATGGAATATAAAAGCTTAATTTAAATGTATGTCCCCATTAAGATGGTATTCTACATAATCTTAAAGGCAGAAACATTTTTTCAGAAACATTTTTCTTATGCTGGTTGAATGTCTTTTAACATCCTGATAGCAATCACTACATAAAGTGGTTTGAAACACAATCGTCGACATTTAACAATCTAAAAACTCTTTTTGAATGCGGTATAAAGCCTTTTTTATCAAATGCAAATCCTAGGGAGTCCTTTTCTGCCCTTTTCTTTTTCTGCCCTTAGGGAGTCAGCAATTTGTCCTTTGAAAGCCACATTTCCACAAAGCCACAATTTTTTTTCCTAAAAATATATCAAAACTACAACACATGCTCTCTGTCTTCAATAGAAATGTTAATTCATGACATCAAAACTAGATTATTGTAATGCCTTACTGGTTTGTTGCCCTGCATGTTTTGTAAAAAATCTTCAGCTGGTCCAAATGCAGCAGCCAGAGTTCTTACAAGAATGAAAAGTATGACAAAATTTGCCTGGTTGTGTCAACACTGCACTGGCTGCATATTAAACATCGTATAACCTTTGCTTAAACCAAAATTCTACTATATAAACACACGCACTGATTCTACACTAAGCCTGCCTGTCTTTGTTTTTCCCAAGGTCCTACAGTCAGCAGGACCCAGACCTTATCCAGAATAAATGGTGAGAAGACAGGATGGGATGACCCCTAAGACAGACCAACCCAGTTCCAGTTTGACCTAACACTTGCCCTAGTTCTGGTTCAGCAAGATGCTCTTCCTCATGCCAACCTAAGATAATTACAGTGGTAACCTGGATCACGCAGAAGCAGTGAGAATGTGATGGACTACTTTATTAATCTGATAAATATAAATGTATAAAACTGTTGACTTACCTCCAGCTTAGTTTGATTCTACAAAAAGTTGTATTCCTTTTTTTAGACAGCAGTGTGATGTTATAGCTGCAATTAGTAGCACGACAGGGGCATAGTGATCTCTGTTTGTAACATTCCTTAGTGTCTGACATTTGTCACAAAATCAGACCTGATAGTTTTTAATCAAAATAAAATTATAAAGCATTATTTATAAAGCACTATGTTTTTAAGCTTTAAGTTACAGATTGCAGCTTTATGTGCCAGAGGAGAACTGTTTTTCTTCCCAGTTGAGCATGGTTTCTTACAAAGATTTCTTTATCTATGCATCATTGAAATTTGTTTTTGCCACTGATGTCCTGTTGGCTTGCTTACTGGGAGACTGCTGACATTTAGCTTGGCTTCGGGTTTTGTAAATGGTTAATATTGCTTTTAATATAATGATCTAACAACAGTCTTAAAGACTTTACTATTGCATTATTTCTTCACTATTCATTGCTTTTTATTGTGCTGTGTTCATATATTTTATGGTATTATTCCAAATTCTTTGTGTAAGCTTTAGGTATCTCCATGTAAGGTGAAACAGAAAAATAAGTTGTAAAAATAAATGTTGCATAGTCTCAGAAAAAGTACATACCATTATAGCAAGTAGTATAGTAGGTATAGTAATACCTTCTCATAAACCACTAAGCTAGATATGAGTGTTTGCATGCAATGACAGGTACTGTATGTCTGATGCATGTCAATTTCTTCAAATAGTTCAGATGCGTTGTAGTTTTTGTCAGTTCGGTCAACTTTATATTCATAAACCAATTCAAATCTTAGTATCACTAATTAGTTATACTAATATACACCTTATAATGAACAATAAAATTTGCAATGATACCATGCATTCTGTATTCTATGTGATATACATATTTTATCATTTTCATTATATGTAACGCTGCTTTAAAACAATGCGACATTGTAAAACAATGTCGGAATTAAATTGAATTCAAGTGGTGTAAATATAAAATAATTCAATTATATAAATATATATTTTCTGTGGAAAGTGCAGGACCATAAAATATTTGTCCAATCATTGCATTTCCAGGTTTCAATTCCCAATTAGCACAAATACTGAGAAAATATATAACTTGAATGTGCTTTAAGTCGCTTTGGATAAAAGCTTCTACCAAATGCATAAATGTAAGAGAACATTTTATGTCTATATTGCTTTAAACAATTGTGTACTGTATCATATGCATTTAGACAAAAACAGTAAACCATCTTTACAAACAACTGCTTTGACAGTCCTATAGTATGGTGATAGTCAGATGGTAATGCATGGTAATAAATTATCACCATTTTCACATACCATAGAATTTACATGGAACTCCAATCATTGTACTTTTTATTACTGCAGTAAGCAATGAGTGATATACTCACCAGTGCCACAGTTGTATCCTGTGTACCCAGACTCGCACTCACTGCAGTTGGACCCTGTAAAACCACTGTGACACACACAGTGGCCCTTCATGCAGCGTCCTCTGTTACTGCAATTGTTGGGGCAGGTTTTGGCAGAGCAGTCCTGACCAGAGAACCCCATATCACAGACACACTTCCCATTAACACATCTGCCTTTGTTATTGCAGTTACTGGGACAAGACTTGGACAAACAGTCTGGTCCGGTAAAACCATTCTTACACAAGCACCGGCCATCAAGGCATCTGCCTTGGTTACTGCAATTTTCAGGACAAGATCTAAATAAACAGTCCAGCCCTGTAAAGCCTTCCTCACAGACACACTTGCCATTTACACACCGTCCACGGTTGTTGCAGTTATCTGGACATGTTTTCACCAAGCAATCTGGCCCTGTAATGCCAGGATTACATACACACTGTCCTTCCACACACTGACCCCAGTTATCACAGTTACCAGAACATGCGCTGGAGGAGCAATCCAAACCTGTAAAGCCTGAGTTACACACACACTGTCCATTCAAGCATCTGCCTCTGTTGTTGCAGTCACCAGGGCAGTCAGCTGTGCTGCAGTCAGGCCCACTGTATCCTGGAAAACAAACACACTTTCCATCTACACAGCGACCCTGGTCGTTGCAGTTATCTGGACATTCATCCATCACTGGACGTACTGTAGTACACACTGCACCTGTTAGAGAGGTAACCATTACTATAACAATGTCACATCAATCTTCAGCTGATTTACAATGTTTAAAAACATAAAGAGCCTCACTTTATATTAGATGTTTTTAACTACAATGTACGTACACAAAAAACTGTACATAAAAAATACAGTGTACCTATTGTGTACACACGTTGTTAAAATTTACTTAAATTTAAAGTTTCTTTATGTAATTACACTTTTGCCCCCTCCAACCCTAAACCTATCCAAAACAACATGCTTCTCTTTTTAAGTATACAGTATTTAAAAACACCTAATATAAAGTGTGACTAATAAAGTTGCTCTTACAGCCCTATTTAAAAGGACTTAAATATACATATGTAATGGAACTAGGCAGTGTGGGTTAACTGTACTGTACTAGATAGTTTCAAATGCTCAAAGGTTAAGCATTTACGCATTTTCACCCTCTGTTAAAGTTGCCCGAGTCTGAACACGTGTAAAACCAGGCCTATTTATAGGAAGTTCAAGGTCATGTGACGTAGCATTCCATGCCACAAAGCTTTTAAAAGGCACCTGCAAAATACGTCATCAGCTTAAGTCTAAAGAAAGGTCGTGCAGGTGAGACCGAAAAGTGTTGAAGCGACACAGTGTCTCATTCCCTATCTCAGGGAACCGGGTTACATACGTAACCTGAGACGTTCCCTTTCGAGGGAACTTTACACTGCATCAGCTTGATGCTATAGGGAAGTAATCCTCTACGCCACAGTGAGGGAAGCCTGCCCTAGATGCTGTGAAACATTGGCACAGAACATAGGAGCAGAGTTAGACTTCTCTAATCTAATAAATGTGTGTGGAGAGGACCAGCCTGCCGCAGCACAAACATCACTAGAGGCGCTTCCCTCGACAGAGCCCTAAATGATGCTACACCCCTGATAGAATGGGCTCTAATGCCCAAAGGCTTTCCTGCTCTGGCGAATCAAACGGCGGAGGACAGAAGGCTTGCAGTACCACCGGGGGACCAGACAGTCACCTTGGGGATATAATCCGGTTTAGGGTGCAAAATGGATTTTACAAAGCCAGGGGCAAAATCCAAGCAGGCAGGGACTACAGATAAAGCCTTGTAGATCTCTTTTGAGTAACATCAGCCACATCTGTACCATGGCGTCCAGCCCCAAGGGAGCTGGATGAGCAAAGCTGAACGAGAGGGGGCAGGGTGTCGACTCCTCTGAGGTGAACAAATCCACTTCCGCTTAGCCATACCTCTGCCAAATGGACTCTACCACTTGTGGATGGAGCCTCCATTCCCCGGGCTTCAGCCCCTGCCTTGACAGGATATCTGCTCCCAGATTGCATCTGAATTGCAAAGAATAAACCAGAGTCTGAGCCACGTAAAAAGGGTACGAAGCCCTTGGCATGTAACCCTTACCACCCTTAGTTGGTGGATTTTGGGATGAAACCCATTCATCTTTAGCCAGAACGTAAACGGTCTCATATGCAGCAAACCCAACGGACATTGGCTGCTGCCGCCATGAGACCTAACAGCCTCAGAACCTGATGGCTGTCAAATGTCTGCCTATCGGAACGCTGCCCACAGCAGCAAGGATAGACTCCCAAATCACTTCTAGAAAAGTAGTTCTCTGAACAGGAGCGGGGTCTTCTCACCCCCTCTTCTTGGGGGTGAGTAACATGAGCACCTCATATGAGCTAATATGGCATCTTATAGCTCTTAACTCTTGATGTAGTTCAGGACGCGGATGCCCTGGAGTCTCAAAGGAGCCAGGGCTGTATCCACACACTTTGTGAAGGTGCGGGACTATAGAGCTTTCTGCTGCTACATATAAGCAGCTGAGATCTTGAAGAAGCTGAGGTAGACGGACCACCTGACGCTGCAGCAACCTGACCACGCCCAGTTCTAACCCCCCCCCCACCTTGGTTCAGGTCTGACCTGCTGTAGCATATGCCTTGCCCACCAGATTGGAAGAGACCCTGCAGGGCTTGGAGGTTAAGGCAGGTTTCCACCACAATGACGCCGTAGAGGGAGAGAGATAGCCCGCAAGCATCTATTCAACCCTAGGCATCACTTCATACCCATGCTTGTGCAAACCCACGATGGAGGAATAATTGCTTGTAGCTGGGGTAAACACACAAGCTGAATATGAGTTCTTTCACGACATCGACACCTTGGTGTGAAGATCTGGGAAGAATGGGAGATTGCAATGGGGAGGCTGTTCTCTACTGGATGATAAAAACCTATCATCCAACTAAGATATTTTAGTGTGCTGTCGTTCATCCGGCCAATCAAGGCTCAGCTTCTCGACAGCACAAGAAACAAGAAACCGGCAAGTGGGCTTCTGAAGCTGGCATGTGTTCATCTGATTCGGCGGAGAGTGCAAAAGAAAAGGCAGGGCCTGAAAAATCGAGCTGCGAGCCCCACAAGTGAAGCCTCCACTCTGCTTCGGTTGAAGGAGGACCCTATCTGCGAGGTGCAGGATTGAAAAGAGACAGACGGGAGTGAAGCATCCTCAGCAAAAGCGATCCACTTGCTATGCTCCGAGAC
Source organism: Botia kubotai (assembly GCA_036877585.1). Taxonomy (NCBI): domain Eukaryota; kingdom Metazoa; phylum Chordata; class Actinopteri; order Cypriniformes; family Botiidae; genus Botia; species Botia kubotai. The sequence continues at coordinate 8,782 of JAZGTI010015182.1, forward strand.
ACTTCTTAAAACTCTTAGAAGTATGTTTTCTTTGTCTGGCTATGTGCAAACAAATAGGCTTTCTAAAGAGAAAAAAACTGGTGCCTTTTTTGCAGACGCCTTTAAAAGCTTTGTGGCATGTAATGCTACGTCACATTACCTTAAACTTGCCTATAAATAGAGCTGGTTTTACACTTGTTCAGACTCAGGCACGCTTGAAGCGCATTCCGGATAGCATCACGCTGATGCAGCGCTGAGTTCCCTCTAAAGGGAAGTATTGATTTAACCCTTAGTAAAGCTATAATAAACTAAAACTTAAATGGCTACACTCTAAAAATATGTGATATATGTGATCATTTTACAGATTCTTGCTACTTAAAGCTGCAATCCATAACTTTTACCTCTCCATAGCCATCTCTGTGTTAAACAAAATTTTAGATTAATATACATACTTTACATACCACGTACTTACATATGATGAAGTAAAATGCCAAATCGCATAACATGTATAACCTGCATAACCTGCCAATTTAAATTATTATAACCTTATAAACTACAGTAAGGTAAGGAAACTGTTTTGAACCTTGATCTGTTATGTACTTGCTCAATAACTAATTAGATTTTTTATAACATAAACATTTTGCAGCATGCAAAATATAATAATAATTACATTGTCATGTACTTTAGGTCCCATTTTGGATTACAGTAATAATTTTTCCTGGAAATGTGTCAGGTTGGAATCTTTTGGAATACTTTGTGCTTTGCCTTTGCTTTTCTTTACAAAGTGATTTACCTTTGCTTTGCTGTGAGGTGCAGCATGCATATGGACCTCCACATTTCTTCCTCAGATCAGACACCTCCTTCTCCAGTCTTTTAATACGCTCACGCAAGGCTGCAAAGTCCACTTCACAATGATCACAGCCTGCCCCTGTCCCTGGTACCAGATGGATTTGATGGGTCAATTCCAGAGGAGAATCAGGATCCAAGTCTATCACTTTATCTTTGGTGCCGCCTTGTGCACATGTTTTTGAAATAACAACTTGAATAGGCTGACATTTGGCACGTTTGGTTCCTGTCTGCAGATCTTGACTCAGGGCAGTGCTTGGCAGAACCAGCAGCAGAAAAGGCAACATAAATGCCATCTTGATGGGAGGAACACCCCAAAATCAATGAATGATAAAAGTTTTCTCAAAGACAGGGATGTAAAACTCTGCCTGTCCTCTTCAAGAGTCCTCCCTATTTTAGACAAATATGCATTTTAGTCAGTTTTATAATACATAATTTCATAGTGGACACTCACCATATAATAGGTCCACAGTTAAAGTCATTATGAAATATAATTTGCAACCTATTTCGCTTCTTTAATCTGATGCATATTTTTACAATAGATTTTATGCAACTGTTATGAAGTGATTTTTAGGATTTTTAAGACATCACATTGCTCTGGCAATGACATGCCAGTCTAATGACATAAATAAATAGGGGGATTTTCTGGATTTCATTTTGAGTTATTAATACTGTACCTTGTTTAGTACACATTCTAATATTAATTATAATACTATTTTATTGGCCACAATATTGTTGTTAATAAATATTGCAAGGGAGGCACTTTTAATAAATTTTAATAAATGGCAGTGTTATGGAGAAGGTTGCTCCGCCTCCTCCTCCCTGCTGCCAGAGGGAGCCTTCGCCAGAATATTAGTTCCTAGTCAAAACTACATTTCCCATCGACCTCGTTCCTAGGACTAATGACTTCCTGTTTGCCACCAATCAGCCATGGTATAAAGCCCAGTTTCACGTACGAGTTCGTGTGATGTCTTGTATTGCCATGTGCTACATTTCAGAGCATTTTCCCGGACTGCCTTCTCGTTGCCATTTGGATTGTTTATAGTTTTTGACTTTTTGCTGCCTACCCCTGATTTTGATATGCTTGATAAATTTGCTATTGCTTACATCTATGACATTTTGATTTATTCAGAAACCCTAGATGAACACGTATTACACATTCGCTCCGTTCTCCAGCGTCTAATTCAAAATAACTTGTATGTAAAGGGGGAGAAGTGTGAGCTCCACACTACTAGTACCACCTTTTTAGGTTACATCACTAGCCATGGATGACAAGAAGGTTTTAGCAGACACCGAATGGCCACTCCCTCAAACTTTCCTAACTGCAAAGATTTTTGGGCTTTGCCAATTTCTATCTTAGATTCTTTTGCAATTTTAGTACCGTGGCCTTCCCTTTAACTTCCCTTATGAAACGTTTAGTAGGATAGTATGGAATGACGCAGCCTCAGGGGCATTCTCAGAGCTTAGGAACCGTTTTACCACCGCACCCATTTTGCGCCATCCGGACCCTAAATTACCATTCATTGTTGAAGTAGACTCTTCTAATATAAGTGTAGGTCCCATCCTCTCAGAGTTACGGTATGCCTCCCAAAATGTTCCCTTTTGCCTACTTCTCACGCAAACTGTCATCCGCTGAACAGAATTATGACGTGGGTAATCGTGAGCTTTTAGCTATCAAGCTTGCTCTAGAGGTATGGCGACACTGGCTTAAGGGGCTGCACACCCTTTCACAGTGATTACTGATCACAAAAACGTAGAATATTTACACTCAGCCAAATGATTGAATCCCCGCCAAGCTAGATCAAGGTCTGTGTTCTTCACAAGGTTTGATTTTTCTGTAACATACAGGCCGGGTTCCAAAAATACTAAGGCTGATGCGCTTTCTCGTCAGGCCGAGATCACCCCTAAATCAGGCTCCCAAGAAAATATCCTTTATAAAAATATTCTAGTCACCCCAGTACAATGGGATTTACACACCAAGATATTGCATGCCAATGAGACTCTTCCACAACCCCCAGATTGCCCCGAAAATCTTACGTTTGTTCCTGAGCAATTCAGGAAACGTGTAATCACTCAGGTTCACGAAAGCCCCAGCTCTGGACATTCCAGTATCACGGCTACCATACATCTTCTAAGAAATCGCTACTGGTGGCCTAATCTCCCTAAAGATGTAATCATTTTTGTTCAGAACTGCGCCATACGTCAAGCTTCTTAAACGCCCCGTCAGCTACCTGCAGGTCTCCTACAACCATTGCCCACTCCACGTAGACCCTGGTCCCACACAGCTATAGACTTTATTATGGACCTTCCCAACTCACAGGGGAACACCACAATACTGACTATAGTAGATCATTTTTCTAAAGCCTGCCGTTTGGTGGCTCTACCCAAACTACCCACTGCCTTTGAAACAGCTGAGATCCTCTGCAACTTTGTTTTTCGATTTTTTGGCCTACCAAATTATATAGTTTTGGACCGGGGTCCCCAGTTTACCTCTTGTGTGTGGGAACCTTGATGTCAATGTCAGCCTGACGTCTGATTACTACCTGCAAGCCAATGGTCAAACTGAACCCCTGAATCAGGAGATTATAAGATTTCTACGTTCCTATTGTAACTAGCGTCAGGCTGACTGGAGCAGGTACCTGATGTGGGCCGAGTACGCCCAGAACTCTCTAGTCAAGCCACCCACGAGGATGACCCCGTTCAAGTGTGTGCTGGGCTTCCAGCCTCCGCTATTCCCTTGGTCAGGGGAACCCACGGACCTCCCAGCTGTAACGGACTGGCTCCAATGGCATTAGGAGGTCTGCGAGAGGGCCCATACACATCTTCTCCATGTGGTCAGACGTCAAACCCTGCAGGCTAACCGGCGTCGATGACCCGGTCCTCGCTTCGCGCTGGGTCAATGGGTCAGAGATCGAACAGAGATCTACGCCTCCCTCGGCGAGGAGGCCTATCGAGGGAATCAACTCCTCAACTCCAGACGCTGGGGCGGCCGGATACAGTATCTGGTAGATTGGGAGGGCTACGGCCCAGAGGTGCGCTCCTGGGTCAATCAGGGTGACATCCTGGACCCCACACTCATTGAGGAATTCCATGGAGCTCACCAGGAGAGGCTGCCCCTTGACCCAGAGGAAGACACCTGCGTTGTTTCCCT
>JAZGTI010015183.1:0-13597 GCA_036877585.1 Botia kubotai
GTGAGGCATCACGTTGTAGGAATTTGTGAGGGAGTTGCTGTACCTCCGGATGGTTTGAAAGCGAGACATACCCCAGAGAGTTTCGTCATCTGTGAATAATGTAGAGGATGTAAAGAGAACAGTTGAGGAAGAAATCCAATCCCATGATTCCCGGCTACAACTGTTTCCCGTCTCATTGTTGAAGTCCATTTTTTAAAAGACAAAGAGAGGAGCAGCGCTTCCTTCATTTGCGAGCGCTTCTCTCCTTCCTCATTTACACTACATGCCCGTGTGTGTTTATTCATTGTGTGTGTGTGTGTGTGTGTCTTACGCGGGCTACAGGGAAAAAGATATCATTCTGAATGGAAATGTACTGAGAGCTTTGTGACAGCGAGGCACAATCTGATTGGCTTCAGGTTTCATTCTATCTCCACTCGCACTGACATTTTTATTATTCCCAGATAATTGTTTTGGTTTATTATCTCGGCCGTCGTGCATGTCTGTGCAGTGACAGTCAAACTTTTCTGAAACCGTCAGATGTCGCATGCGGTCGACAGAAACAGATAAGACATGCGCTTGTCTGTTTTCCGCTCGAGTGTGGAAGTGTCTTAATTCGTGGTTTCACTTCTCACCAGATTCACTGTGAATCTTTTCCCTAGTGAGTGTGCGAAAGTTGCTTTCTCTATGAAATTTATATATTTAGTCGAGCATTTTACGTTAACATCTGTCAGTGTTAATATGTCCCTTCAAAGCGTCATGTATGGATCCTGTATATTTAGTTTAAGGTTAGCTAGCCGTCTTTGAAGATCACTAGTAAGTATTATTCCAACACGTACAAGCTTGTGTCTAATGGGTAGTTCACTTTACCACTTCAATCTGTTCTAAATACTTGACAGGTAACAAAGTTTGGTTTCCTTCCAAAAGTATGTGTAATCTCAGCTGAACGTCCGTCTTTGAAAAATACAGCTTGCCAGGGCTTGTTACCTGCCCCCCCCCGTACCCCCCTCCTACCCCCCCCCCCCCCATCTCAGTCCCCTCTTCTCTTGCTCATGTGACACAGAGCTGTAATTCGACAGGTTTCCTTACTGTCGGTACAGTAGCTGTTGAGGAAAATCAGGTTTGATCTGTTATACTCCTCTTCTGTGTCCTGTTTCTATTATCTCTGTGACATCACTGTAGTTTTGTGTGTTAAAGGTCATTATGGAAGGGGCAGTGTGTTTTCATGTTTATTGACTCTCATGTTATGTTACTCAGTAAAGCCTCTGACGATGCTGTGAGTCGTTTATGTGGTTCATGATTCATTCGTACCGTGTTTAGTCCTCTCTCTGTCTCTAAAGAACAACCGAGGATGCAGCGAAGCCTAATTTTGGAAACGTGTGAACTCTGACCTGTGTAAGAAGCATCTCAACTGCCTTGGTGGTGGGTCGATTGGAGGTACTGTAGCCACCCGTCCCGTCCCACAGTGTCTGCATACTTTGGATTCTTGCGGCAGGACATCAGCTTTCAGAAAGAACAAAAAAGCTTCAAGGAGGGGGCATTCGATTCAGTACAGACTCGCTGGTTTTGTCCTCCTCAGCCAATCAGAAACAAAGATTAAAGATCAGAACACAGAGTTTAGCCCACCAATCGGATGCAGGATTTTTGGCCTTAGTGAAAGCAGACCGCACTTGTGAACGAGGAAGTTCAAAAGAGCAGCAGCTCAGAGCACACACGCGTATCAGATCGTTTTAAAGATAGTTTGCCATTAAAAAAACTGCTGACTTGCTTGTTTTTAGTTCAAGCATTTCCTTTTAATTTTGTACCTTCACTTCTCCTTTCAGAAGTCTGTGGAAGGCTATAAATAAACTCTACTCGAGTGTTGCGTCTAAAGCTGATCTCGGTTTTCATGCTCTGTTGTTTCGTTCCGTCTCCTGCAGTAATTGACAGCTCAGGTTTGTGAAGAGCTTCGTTTCATGGACAGATAAATGGTATAACTTGTATGTCAAACTAAATCAAGACAGGAAATACAGTTGCCCTGTCGTATAACGGGCTTATTTTTCGCGCTGTCACGTGTGATTGGATAACATGCCAGTTTTACTGGAAGTAGCATTTTTAACCTCCCCCCATTTTAAAATGAATATATTTAACATTTTTTATGTATTATTTTTACGTATTGAAGCTGCAATCCATAACTTTTGCCTGTCTGTCGTCACCTCTGTTTGAAACATAAAATTGCAGGTTAATTGACATGCTTTTTGTTGCGTATGTTGAAATCCAATGAAGCCAAACGGACATTTCCTGGGAAATCAGACCCAGCAGCTCAAATTATAAATCAATATTATTAATTTACTGCTGTGACTCGTGGTAAGGTACGGAAAGTGTTTTGAACACTGATCTGTTACGTACTTCCTTAAAGCTGTGAAGTTACGGATTGCAGCTTAAAGCATCTCTTAAGGTCCACTAAATACGAAGGAATGCGCTTCGTTTAACTGGATCTGTGCCACGCTGTTTCTGCTCAATGTCAGAGATATGTAAGCGCCATCACGCCTGTATAAATGCAGCGCCAGAGGTGTAGTCTGATCTCCGTCATCGGGAACTGATGTTTATTTGGCCGACCGCTGTCCAGATCCATTACATCACTGGAAGGCTGTAGGACGTCCTCTCCCAGAATTCGGCTGAATTTACGAAATGAAATCCGCTCAAACAAGCACAGCTGAGGACGGATCTGTAAATATCCACTGGATTTATCAGGTGCTGCGGGAAGCAGAAGTATCTGTGCGTCACTCATGATTATGACCCTGTCATAAAACTTGTACACTTACAGAGGTTACCTGTCTTGTATCTCAGCAATGGTGTGTTTCTGACACAGCTGTTTTAGATGATGTCATTACAATACGTGTCTGACCCTCTTGCCCCTGAGGGTAAGACTGTGTCAGTACAGACCGTCTGTGTACATCATTTCCTGTGACAGTGTGACTAGTCAGTCTCTTATGCTTCTAAGGGTACTAGATTGAGTGATACACACCTCTGTATTTTCTTTCCTCGTGAACAACATTTTCTGTGAAAGCTGTTCTTGTGCATTTCTTCAGAACTTATGAAATAATTACTCCCTCCCCACGTCATGCAGTACACCCCCTGCAGCAGTTTCTCTCTCTTCCGTGAGGAATGTGGCAGTCAGGTGGGACATTTCTGTCCTGCTGGATTTTCCCACGTGACTGTGACCTGACTGTGACCCTGCCACTGCTCAGAATCAGTGGGGTTATGGGGAAAAGTTGCTTTTCTTTCAGAATGGAAAATGTGCGCTCTGCGTCGGACCTAAATCGCATTCCAGCCAATCATATTCGCTTAATTAACTTTGGTCTTTTTAAACTTCATTTGGCATATTAGAGCGGAAAGCACACAGTCTAACACATCCTGTCATTAGTTCTGCGTCTCTGTAAATAAATCTGCAGATTTATTGTGTGGAACTGGGCGGTTCTGGACGGTTCTGTACTGCACCGCGATCTGTAAGGTTTACTTGTCAGAAAGCACTATTAATAGACATTCTGGATCTTGCAGCTTTGACAAGCACCTTGTTTCAGTCTTCACAGATCTCTTGCGCTGTCTTGTTTTCTGCTGCTTCGCTGCTGTCTGTTCTCTCTTTGCGCTTGTGTCATCAGAAGAGGAAAAGGAAACATGCAGTTTCCTATGTGCAACACATCTGATGAGGAAGCTCATTCTGTGTCTGTTAATGCTTACAAACACTGTGGCTTTTGTCCTGCATGGGTCACAAAAACTTGCTTCCTGTTCTGTTTTGCTTTCAAGCCCGATAGAAGCTTTTATAATAAATTGCATTTATCAGAAGCGCAGGGATATAAGCCACTTTTAAGATTAGTAGACTGTTCACACCGACATCAGTTTTTTAGCTGCAACAGATCACTGTCAGTATGAACACTCCTTAAGTGTAGTCACTCCAGATCAGAATGCTAAAGTCACTGAATGTATTGCTTCATACAGGTTTCGCAAACCTGCCTACTGTACTCCAGGTATGAAACTGGGTCAGATCTGTCCTCACACAACTTCCTCCTAACTGAGTTGCAGACACACAGCAGACTGGCTGTGGTCAGACTTGTGACGGGACAGACCGCTTTCTTGTGTAACTGTTACCTGTTTAGTTTCGCCGAGTTCTCTCGAGAGGCACAAAGGAGGTATTTGTGAGAGAAGATGTGGGATTACTTGCTGTTTGAAAGCCAACATTGGTCATTGGTTATCTCATCTGGCCTTCCTGTTCTTCAAACAATCACCTGTTAGCATGTTATCACCCGAGTTCCAAACAAATTTAACCTAATTTTGTTCTTTTGTGTGGTCTGCCCGCATAGTTGAGCAAATGGTGGCGTCTTCGTTCAAACAGTGAGAACAATCAGGTGAAGATAAGGTTCCTACGCGTCTGTCTTTGAGGATTGAGAACCCTTCAGGTGTTGCCCAAGGGCAGGACGCTGCCAGGAACATGTCGAGAACTTTAGCAATCTGTTCCACTGGTTTCTGTAGAGTCAGTCTGATTAGTTGCTTTGTTTTAAAAAGGCCCTCATGCTTCAGAGACCCTTGAGAAAGTTGGAGATAAAAGGTCTGATTCATCCAGTCGACAGGTGTTCACAAGAACATGGGATGATTCATCTACACCTGTCTTGTGTCTGCTTGCACATATTTTTCACCTCTGAGCGTGAGTGAATGTGCCGAATTCAGATCTGTCAGTGATTTTTGCACGTCAGGGTGAGTTTAGACCCGGTACTTGCTGATTTCATTCCTGTTCTTCACCCACACCTCCCTAATTACAGTGAAAGCCAGAGGAAGAAGACAGTATCCAGACTCGGCCATTGCTGATTGGACCTCACACATCCACCCGTTTAGATTAGGCATCCAATCAGCTTGCTTATCTGACATTCTTTAAGGCGGCAGCAGTCATTGTTCCCGTTCAAGGATAAAGAGTTAGTCAGTGTCTGCTCAAAACTGTATCTTACTCCCTGCAAGATTTCATCCCCCCTCTCTTTATTCAAATATCTCTGGAAATTTGGAAACATCTCTCTCCCTCTCTCTCTCTCTCTCTCTCTCTCTCTCTCTCTCTGTTCCTATAAATAACTCACATGTGGGACAGAGGTGTCAGCAGCAGCGTGATTTGCATTTTGAGCAGCACTTATTTACCTCGGAACTGTTCTCTGTTCTGCTCAGCGCTCGGTACTGCTTTTCCTGTGCCTGGGCCCTAATAAAGGCTGCTGGCAGTGGGTGCTAGCTTAGGGCAGTTATCCAAAATATTCTGTCCTCTCTCCAGCGTTACCTTTTGTCATGCTTTCCCCCTAGTGCAGAGAGAGCAATTCTGTTAAGACTGTGTGCTGTAGTGTTCTGTAGGCTTTGTAAACGTTAGTAATCGTTTAGGTCTAAGGTATTAGGTCTCTGTAGTGTGACACCTAAGACCAAGATAAGTCTCTCTGTGTTTTGCAAGGGGTCTAACGCGGGAAAGCTTTAGTTCAGGTTTATTTGCTCAGTTAGGTTTCTGGCTTACAGTGGACTTTTCCCAGCTTAGTTTTAGCTCAGTTTAGTCATGAATTTACTGTGTATATTGGCAAAGGTTTTTTTTAATGATGCAGACACAGTGTTGTGATTATTCTTTTTTAAACAAAAAGAAAACAAGCAGCTCCCCCCTATTGACTCTTAAGTTTAATTAAATCAGAGAAATAGGTGCATGTTGGCTCTCATGTGGCCGGAAACTCCAACGTGACGATGCGATACACAACATGGCTGCCAATCAAATGCCTGAACTTTTTGCATCCAGGCCCACTTATCCTGTGTGACCACGAGGATTGCGTTACTGTCACTTTAAATCTGCTGCTTTCATCACCACACGGCTTACGCCAGCTAAGGGGTCTCTCCTTACCCCCTCGACCATTTGGATCATCTGATCACAATGACAGACACTTGAGGCCCTTCCAACCTGTTCGCTTCACCCCCCACAGCTGCTATTGCAACACCCAAAATGTTTTTTTGTGTGTGTCAATTGTCCTTTTTATTGCATGAGGAAGTTTCGTTGACTTCCGTAGGTGAGATTTGCGTGTGTGTGCGCGCAACACGTCTGAAAACTTTAGAGGTCATCCTTCTCTGTGTAAGTGACTCTGTTGTTGAGGGAAATGTTCTGCCCTTGTGTTTCAGAGAGGTGAAGTTCACCGTCTCGTGAGCGTGTCACGGTCGAGAGACAAGCGTTTCATTGTCTCCGGAGAACCGGAGAACTCTCCTGCAAACATATAATGCAACGTAGACTGCACAAGAGCCAATACGGTTGTTTCCATGTGTTTCCCCGTTGTTAGCGTAAAATGTTGCTAGCGTAAAAATGTTGCTAGCGTAACACGTTGCTAGCGTAACATGTTAGCAGTGTAGTGTTAGCAGTTTCCGTGGCCCAAGTTCTTTCATACATTAGGAAGTTTAAGGAAGTGAATTGTATGTTTTTCACCATATGTCAAGTTTGAATAATGGAAGTATTATCATCATACCACACGGCACACAATTACTCAGAAACTCTTTGAGTTCGGCCCTCCAAGAAAAGTAAAGCATGATCTTCTAAAACACACGGGCGCCCACCACAAGATCTTCTAATAAAAGACACAGCAGGAGAGCTGCTTGCATCACCGCAGTCTTTGTGCTTTCTCTGGTAAAGTGAGAACATACAGTGCATAAACCATAAACCATACACTGTATTATATCTAAACATCCATAGCTAGTGTCTGCATTCTCTCTCTCTCTCTCTCTCTCTGGAATGCAGATCATCTAGAAGGGTCTTTTCCTTCACCAGAGAAGAAAACGCTGCAGGCGTTTCTGTTTTATACGATCTCACACTGGTAATTTTAACATGCTTTCTGCTCTGAACTTTCTCCAGTGATGGATCATGGACTTCTGTTGCTCATTATGCTCCTTTTGGCCTTCATCTGAGTAAGTCAACCCACTGGTGAGACCACGCAGGAGTTTGCTGCTCCTGTTGCCCCATCCCTGGGGGTGGCCCTAACCAGCAGCATGTGTGGCTGTTTGGCATATTGCCTGACTGATTGACTAAATGTGAGGGTGAGGGGCAGAAGGAATGAGGCTCAGGGCCTATCAGGTTCCTTATGGCGTCAGGCCTGAAATGTCTATAGATTGGCAAAAGACAAAAAGAGGTCACGTGGTCTTAGACACCTTAGACAAATGGCCTCTGCTCTTTTCAGCCTGTGTAAAACGTCAAAAGCATATTTTCTTTGACCTGCATTGTTTCTCATCATTCTACTTGTGTTGGTGAGATTGGATCTGTAAAATTTAATAGTACTACATTTTTGAATGTGTCAATCAAAGCTGTATGAGGAGTTTTTTTGTTGTTGAATAAGAGTTAGATTGTTGAAACCGCCGGATCTTAAACTTTACCTCAAAAAAATCTGTCAATTATGAGTCACATCCAACAGGAAGTGTGCGCTCGGTGAAGGTTGGTCTTGTACGAAACTTCCCTGCCACTAGCAAAACAAGCACTGATTCAGTACACAGCTGGCCTCTTGCATCAGTTCCGCAGTGCAGGTCAGAAAATGACTCTACTGTATTACAGCATACACTCTTATTAATAGTTACGTAAATGATTGTTCACCTCAATGCCACAGAAGAACCATTTTGGTTCCCCAAAAAACATTTAGTTAAAGTTTCTTAAAGGAACCATTTCTTTCTTACCTTTTATAGTCTAAAGAACGTTTTTCCACTATAAAGCACCTTGTGAAACAGAACGTTTCCACAGAAGTTCTTTATGGAACCACATTGTGAGCACCTTTTCCATGACTGTAAAGTGATGGAACAGTGACCATGTTTGTCAACGCCACATATCTACCAGTTTGCCGTGTGAACCTGCTGTTGTTTCCTGTTATGATCAGCTGGGTCTTAAATTCACTTCATTTGGAAAAAACAACATTGTAATCGAGATGCACACTTTTCGTCCTTAAACCCTGAACTGATGGTGCTACGAGGAAAAACTCATAGGTGTCGTTTATATTTGGTTAAAGTTAACAGCTGGTAATGAACTGGTAATTGTGCAGCAGCCCTGATTAATGACGATCGTTGCCTTTAATGATCTGGGGACTTTGTTTCCATGGCAACGGCTCTCGTTAGGGCTTCCTGTTCAGGTGGCACTGACTGTCCACGCGGCAGGTGTAATCGTGTACACAGCAGATGCGGGAACACAGTGTTTATTTTACAAAGCCGTAAAATCCTTAGTCTCCAGCTATATTTCTTTCCCGTGCGGTACGTGCTCTCTGTGTGTAAGCTAAAAGCACTAGTGATATTCAAATGTGCCATTTGGAACAGCAGAAGTCACTAGTTATGTGTCACAAGAGGACTTGCTAAATCAACAACAGTCACGAAGACCGGCGTGTGGCAACTAGTTTGACGAAAAGTGTGACTGACTGTTGACTCGCATCCCTTGAGCTAGCACACAGATGTGACCTTCAGATCGACAAGTCTCCAATCAAACTACGGTGAAATATGATGGTTTTATCGCTGTTTCAATCTGTCTTGCACAATATTACGTTACATAGCAAATATGGCCATGCAGCCAAGACACTGATGTCATTATTACGTTTATAAGTTTCATGGTCATGTTTTTACAAGCTTATCAGGTCACCTAGCACTTCCAAATGATCTCAAAGTCATAACAGTTCTCATTCAAGGATGTTTGGGCAGCGTGTGCGTCTCGTGAACGACCGCACAAATATAGTTAGTCAGCTGCTTTGTGCTGACATAGCCTCCATTGCTTGATCGTTCTTTCCTTTGGGTGGTAATTTCACACCTCTTGTCTGAACCCTGCGTTTATTCAGCTTCATGTTGTCTGCTCTGTTAAATCTGCCTTATTTGCCCTGCAATAAGGAGCTATAAATACGATCTGCTTTGCCTGGCTTAATTCATCTCAGAATACCGCGAGCATGTGAGTTTTGCAGCCATCTCGAAGCCTCCGTGAAGTTAGCTTGTATTTGCTCTCTGCTTCAGTTCTCTTTACAATGGCTTTAAAATGAAACACTTTTACTATACAGACAGAACCTTTATTTTATCTGTCTCTTAACGGCGGATCACACAGGCTCTCGTAAAGCTAATTGCTTGTGATTTGCACAATTAAAATCGTGGGCGTAGCTTCGTTCATAAAAGCGCAGGTGAGCAAACCTCGCTCGGTGACATTGTTACAGAGAGTGAAGGTGTGTATTAGTGTCACCACCACAGGCAGACAGAAGAACTGTGCCTGTACTCGTTCTTTCTCTCTTTTATCTACTAATAGATACAATTTGTCTGATTTGGAACAGACTGCATGATCTTCAGGTTCCTGTGGAGGTGACAATGAAGGCATGTGATATTGAGCTGGGGTCATGCTGGGAAAGGCAAGCGAGGTTTTGGATGTTGGGAAAAAGAGGTTGATGTCACCCTTTTTTTAATGTTTTCTCATCTTCAAAATATCTTGACGTGTATTCAGAGCTGTCCTAAAGTTATTTCCCGTGTTGTACATGATTTTTTCCCAAAAGGTGTCGTCTTCGGTTAATTTTGGATTGATTATGCGCAACATGTTGTCCCTCAACATAACTGTTAAGACTTTCCAAAAACAGGGCTGCTTTCATGTCCCTCTTGTCTATAAATCATGGCGTAATACTGACTAGGGAAAAATGTGCCAAGGTACCATCTGTTACTGATGTAGACAAATGCAGATTCCAACAGAAACTGGGTCTGTGTGATGTATAGACTTAAGATCGTGTGCATTCCATCTGTCTTACCATCAGAATTCACACCCGAGTTTTATGACCTGACGATGCTATACATAAATGTCGCCGTCGTAAAATTAGTTTGTATCGAAGGTCGTTTATTCTTGAAGAATTTGAAAGCTTTCTGTGACGGCATGAGGGATTACACAAAGCATAAATCATGTTGATTGTAGATCATACTTTATATATATATTACAATCTTGTTTTTGTGCCTCAGTTATTAATGTCTATGTATCGTAAAGTTACCCAGTGAGTTTAGCCTTTATTTCCATTGGAATGTCAGAGAACGTCAACTCGTGCCTCCTTCCATTTTGTGAATGAACGACGGACTGACGTGTCGTTTCCTGTGTGCTGCGCTGTTTTTGTGTCATTGTTCTGAACAGCTGCTTTGGCCTCTTCTGGGTGACTCTCATTTCCATCTCATGACCTCCTTTTTATCTTTCTCCATTTAGGTCCTTTTTAATGCTGAGGTAAACTCAAAGATTGCTTTCCTCAGGGCTGGAGTCTTCTCTCACTGTGTGCTGGGAACAGTTTTCTCTGGCATGTCTTTGCGGTAAACTTCTTGAGCTTGCACTGCTTTGAGAAGAACTCGTGGATTTGTTGAAGGATTTTCTTGCCTCTTGCTTTGGACTTTTGTGAGGGAGCCCTTGACAGACTTTCCTGTCGCATTTAAGCTATTTTCTGATACTTAGTAAAGCTCTTATGTGCACAAGTTCTTGCTCAATGACTCGCTGACATCGGGTGAGGCAGACGTGTCAGACTTGTGCTTAGATTACAGGTTTGTTTGCTCAGCTCCTCTAGCGTTTGCCATGAGACAATCTGTTGAGTTTATTTTTGTGGCACTAACCCCTCTTGGATCAAAGGCTACGGGTGAATCTAGGTTAGTGGGCTTCAAGAACAGCTGTGTGGCGGTAATGAGCGCTCGTGGAACTGTACTGGAACACTCGTGGAACTGTAGCCACAGAATTCTTAACGTTTTGGCATGCTGTTGGTTTGGTAGATTACTAGTTGTTTAGTAGATTTTAACCAACGGTCTGTGGAGTCACAGAGTGACCCATTTCAAATATAAAGGAGATTTGGTTCGCTTCATCGAACATTTAAATGATCATCCCTCATTTGGTGGCTATCATGTAAGAAGTCTTAGATTTGTTCTTACTCAGAGCTCCAGAGTTGATTTTCTTGCTCTGTGGTAAATGGCTATACTCACAGAACCGATGGTGCTAAGACTAAAGCGTTTCTCCCGTCCGCAGTGAGCTAATCTCTGTATAACTGAGGGGGCGCATGTGCTGTGCTGTAGAGAGGCTTTTAAGAGTGTGGAGGTGTGCCGAGCAAAGCACAAAGCCACGACCTGCATTATCCTTTCATATATTCCTCAGGGTTTATGCAGATTATAACTAGCATAATGGGAGGTTTAGCTTCTTAGCTGTAAATGTGAGGGGGTTTCGATTTATCTTTGGGTTCGACTCCTTATTCACGGAATTGGCAGTGAAGGGGTTACACTGAAACAAAGGCAAATTTGTTGCAATAGATGTGGATGTGTAGATGTAGTGCATTATCCTGGTTCACTCTGTTTTGTTCATTTCTAAAAAGGGATTTTAATTGTTAAACAGTCCTACAACAAACCCGTATGGACTGTCCAAGAACTCTCATTAATGTCAGCAATAAATTCTTAAACTTTACTGCACCGTGTTTAAAGGAGATTTGTTGCATTAGCAAAACAAGCAGGTCATTGTCTCATACGGTTTGTTTGTGATAAATAAAAAATAAAGCATTATATTAATTAAAGGAGTTTTATTGTGGATCAGAGAGGCTGAAGTTTAGTATGCAGATAAACCAATGCATTCCTCTGGTGATCATGGGATTATAAGATTACAGGAAAAAGTTCTGGAAATCTCTAATTTGTAATATCCTGCTAATTATTTTTGAAATGCCAAGGTCTGACCTAACATCTTGGACTGCAAAGTATTGAAATACCTCCGGCAAACTCCTTCCCTTTGTCCTAATTTGTTATACTCTCGTACAGAGGCGTAGTTTGTCACGAGAGTTTTAAGTGCTTCTTGGCGAGGTTCTAGCACGTTCCACCTCCAGCTTGTCATGTTTTGATTTATTAGTGTTGTCGCACCAAACATATCAAAGTACGAACCTCAGGAAAATTGCCTCTGTCACTCCAAACTCTGTTATCATTCATGCCACGCACCCCTGCCTAAAACCCAGTTTGGTTTCAAAAGAAGATGGATTGGCGATTGGGGTGGAGAGAATTCACTTTTGTGGTGAGAGACATTTGTTGTGTCAGACTGCATGCAGGTCTTCAGTAAATGTCTGCAGAACAATAGAGTCTGTCTCTGAGTGACACTGGACTGCTGTGTGCTCGGCTCGAACCGAAAGCACTTCACCTCTTGACCTCACAGCCCAGAGCTGGTGACAGGCAGCGAGATGCGCTGTAGATGTCCATGTTCACTCTGACCCACATAGCTGGACACACAGCGATCAGGGACACTGGATCTTGTTCAAAGCCGCGAGACCATGAAAGGGCCTTATTTTAGCTTCCAGTGTGTCTTCTGCTCGCAATCTGTCTCTGTCTCACTCATTTATTTATTTATTTCATAGCATTCCTCTCTTTTCTGTATTGTTCTCGGTTTATTTATAGCTGTGTGCAGGTTCAGCAAACGGCTTTGAAAAATGGAAGCTCTTAAACTAGGTAAATGGCATAAAAATGATGTCAAACCAGCTGACAATTAACTGATTGGTTATAACTAAGGTCGACAAGTTTTTTCTATAGCGTTTTAAAATGCTTAACATTTGATGTTTCATGTAGTTGTTAGTGTCAGAATTATTTCAGATATTAATGTAATATTCATAAATGATGTTTTAGTGTGTTTTGTAAACACCATGCATAGGTTAATTCAATCTAATGGGAAGGCACAGGGTCATCCCAAAAACAGTTGTCTTTGTTAATGAGCAGCCGCGACTCGTGGGCGGGTGGTTGGGGAATTTGAACCGATGACCCAGGTTTCATGTGACTGGAGTAAGAGAGACTCAGTAAACATTTTCTAGAATATCGTACCGGCGCTGTCTGTCATTCTATGTAGAGAGTTAGAGTAAATTTACTGACACAAAAAAACTGTTGAGCTGTCAAAAGACTTCTTAAATCGTAAATCAACTTACTGAAACTTTATTTTTAAAAAGCTAAAACAGACACAGAACCGATCTGAGGCTGTTTGATTGATTTAGTCTATATCAAATGAAAGTCTTATGCTTTTTACTGTGGTTTGTGGGATGTCATGAGAGCAGTGATTGGCTGTACTGTACGTCTGTGTAACTGTGGCGCGGTTTAAACCCATGATCAGGCTGAAATCCTCCGTTCATCTCACTAAAATACCCAGAAGCCCCCAGCGCTCCATTCCACCTTATTAAAGCAACATGCAAACCAAAGGCGATCCAGTTCTGCCAAAGGATGTGGTCATATTTGTTTTGATGTATTAAACTTTTGTCATGGCTATTGCTACTGGCAAGTGCTGCTGAAAACTGGAACGCTGGCTTATAAGCAGTCATGTGACTGAGTTCGTCTGTCCGCTGGGCTGTCTGTACAGTTATCAGCACGTCCCAGCATCCCAACAGCTACAGTAAGATGATCTGCAAGCGTATTTAAGTGCCAGATTCTGAAGTATGTTTTGCTGCCTCTGAATATTTAATGTCAGATTTTGTTTGAGTCTTTCATCAGAGCTCACTGTGTCTCCTAGATGCCCAATCTGGTGTGTTTGAGCAGGGGAGGGGTGAGCGGTATTTTTAGTATCAGAGTTTGACTGGCGCCCATGTTTGTGAAATATGAATCCAAAGATGGAAGGTAATGAGTCCCCCCCCCCCCC
>JAZGTI010015184.1:0-13597 GCA_036877585.1 Botia kubotai
AGTCAATTCAATGTCTATGAGGTAACGGACATCTTTTATTGTGAATATCAGTTTGATTGCTATGGTTTTAAGTTGTGAGTTAACACCTTTGGCACGTTGAGTTCTTTTAAGGTTGTTGAAGCGACACGTCGACAAATGGGATACAAAATAAACAAACCTGTACATGTAAATTCAGTTTTAAACCCTGACTGGTGTGCAGTCAGATGATATTTTATCTAACAAAAAAAACATGGAATTTTGGCCTCTGATGCTTAAAAGGAAAGTAATGGAACCCAAAAAAGCATATTTATGGAAATCACCAAATGTGTTTCATGAATCACACGAGATGAGGTTGAACACATATCAGTGCAGTAATCAATCAATCAGTCACATGTTGATCCTTTCATCCAGACCTGATGTCTGTCTTTGTCTTTCAGGTCTTGAATCCCAAGAAGAAAGGCAGAAAAAAGAAATATGTCAATTCTGGCACGGTATGTGTGGACGAGTTACCTGTCAGGTGCTCTCTCTCTCTCTGATTTTGATTCATAAGGACTTCCATTATCGCTCTCTCTCCCTCCCTCTCTCTCTTCTCTTTCTCTGTCTCTCTCACTCGTGCACTCTGTCTCTCTGTCTTTCTCTCTCTCTCGCCCTCCCTCTTTCTCTTCTCTTTCTCTGTCTCTCTTTCTGTCTCTCTCACTTGTGCACTCTGTCTGTCTCTCACTCTCTTTCTCTCATTCCCTCTCTCTTCTCTTTCTCTGTCTCTCACACTCGTGCACTCTCTCTCTCTCTCTCTCTCTCTCTCTCTCTCTTTCTCTCTCTTTCTCTAGGTAACTCTTTTGTCCTTCAAAGTGGAGTCAGAATACACATTTGTGGACTTCATCCGGGGCGGGTGAGTGGATCAATCAGTAAGAATCATTTTGATGAAAAGCCCAAAATATTCTAATAGACAGTTTTATTCAAAATAAATAAGTATTCATAGACAGTTTTCATACATTTCTATCTCTAAATGTGTTCTATCTCTATCTCTAAATCTGCAGCGGTTCCAAAAGTCTGAGAATACCCTGAAAATCTATTTAAAAATGAATGTATGTTTTTCTGAAAGTGTCTAGTCGTGTTATGATGTGAAATGAATACCAAGTTTTCTTTGCTCTGTTGTGAATGATTCTGCACATCTGTAGGTCATTAATCCAATTAAACGGCTGACCATGTTTCCTGTCCAGTACTGAAGGTCAGATGTCGTCCACTGAAGCACACGAGATGCTCTGTGGAACGTTCCCATGCTGGAATAACATGGATCTTTTGCTTTTCCATGCTCGCTTAGGAGCATGTTGTCATTAAAGCAGAAGGCCAACATTTCACATACTTAAATCAAAACTCTAAAACTCAGTCCAGCTTCTCAAGTAGTCTGTCTAATGTTATGAAAAAGTTTTTTGAAAAAAATAGAAATTGCAAAATTGCTAAATTTTTACCAACAGTCTTAGACTTTTGGATGCCCTGTACATTTAAAACAGCCAATAATCAAATACCTATATGTATACTATGTATATACATATATGTTTATGCATATATACATTATATAAGGATACTGCATTGATTGTGACTTTTTTCAAACAGAACACAGCTGAACTTCACTGTAGCTATAGACTTCACTGCGTCTAATGGTGAGATCAACTCAATAATCAATTTTCAATTCTGCTTGTGTGCTGTTGTCTCATAACCGTTTTTAACAAAATGTGACCTTTTTGTGTCTTTGTTTTCTGATCAAATATTTCTAAACATCATCATAACTTGACAAATGTACTTGAGAAACAAAATTGTGTAAAATATTAATATTAATATAAAAATATTAAATATTTTTAGAAATATGTTTGTTTGTTTAAAGCCTAGAGCCACTTATTTGTGTTGAATTTATGCGTAAAACAAGAAGTGAATATTATATATATTAAAAAATAAAGCTTTGATAAGCTTTTTAAAAATATGGCATCAAAACGAATCTTAATATCTCAAGCAAATTAGCTTTTTATGTTTTTTATGTATTAAAATTTTTTTCTACTGGAAAACAAGACAAAATAGGAAAATATTTTGTCCCAGTGTTAAATTGAGATTAATCTGACTGAATTAAGTGATGATTCTCTTTGGAAACTTTCTGTGTGTTTAAGTGTGTGTCTGTTTTCTGTACGCAGGAAACCCAGCGCAGCCGACCTCACTCCACTACATGAACCCTTACCAGCTGAACGCATACGCCATGGCCCTCAAAGCTGTGGGGGAAATCGTCCAGGATTATGACAGTGACAAACTCTTCCCTGCTTACGGATTTGGAGCTAAACTCCCGCCTGATGGCGAGATTTCTCATGGGTTTCCCCTGGTGAGAAATTACCGCACGCAAACGCCAAAAGATGCTTAAAACTTAGTCAAAAAGTCACACACGCTATTCAATATTAATATGGAGGTATAGTGTCATAAATGTTTTACATTGCATATACACTAGCATGAAATATCATTAAAAGTGCCTTGGGCCAGTCTACATAAGTAAAAAGTGATATGAATTATTCCTCGTTTGTTACACGCAGCATGAGTTCTTGCAGTCTTATGAATTCCTGTGTATTCTCGCCCTGTAGAACGCAGACTGTGAGAATGCAAACTGCGTCGGCATCGAGGGCGTGCTGGAGGCATATTACGACTGCCTCAGGAAAGTGCAGCTCTATGGACCCACCAACTTTGCCCCTGTCATCAACCAGGTGGCCCAGTAAGCGAACCGATTTCCTGCAATTGACACTCTGTTGAGTTACGCTCGCTAACATGACCTCTGCGTCTCTCAAGCCGCCCTCGTCTCTCTGCGATCTGAACTCTTTGCTCTCACTCTCCACTTGTTATTCACTCTGACACCTGTCCTCTCCACACACACACACACATACACATACACACACACACACACACACACACACACACACACACACACACACACGAGAGAGAGAGAGAATTCTGTGCTTGACTAACACTTAATCTACAGTCCACCTGTTTAAATCCAGTTGTGGGCTAGTGTTTAGCGGGTGATGACAGCTGTTTTTAAAGTGGTATATTATGCAACACAAAATATTTTTTTACATAACATTGTTATGATGTATAATGTTCCTCCCCAGTTTGTTTATTGAAGTTATGTTGTGACAACGGATCATTCAGCAGGTACAGTTTTTAACGCATTAACATAACCGTGCATGTTTATATATTGATACCAGTTCCACACCCGCTAGCCAATCATAGAGGTGATAGAGGCAGAGGTAATTTACATATAGAAGTCTTAAGGGTACAGTACCTAAAACCATAAAAGGTCATTCTAAGAATCAGAGGGAAGGTGGACCATGATTATATAAAACTAAATTGTGTTTTGGATGCGAGAAACCTTGACCATGTTCAAAATACCATACAAGCATAAAAAATGACGCAAGTGTAAAATACAGCTTTTAGCCGTTCATCATGCAACACGACAAAAACTCTAAACCTTGGTGACGCATGCTGCTGTTTTGTCAGAAGGTTTTTAATTGGCTTTTCCAGAACTAAACTAAATTTGTAAATCAAACAGAGGCAGGTATTGATCGGCCACTGCTGAGAGCTGGTGTGAGACTCAGCAGCAGCTTTAGTGCTGAGACAATATCTGCTGCTGGTTATTAGGGTCAGCGGTCAGCCAGGCATGGACAGATTAAATCATAAAATGGAGAGAGATGTGCAGATAAAATAAGGAGTGGAGTTTGACGCTCCTTTTTCCTGTGATGTGTTTAAGTGAAATCGTAAAAACCGGCGATGCCACCCACGCCTGATTTAAATAAAAGCTCTAAGCTTAAACTTTATGGGCACAGCAAAATAACTCTTTTCTTATTTTAAGTTATTGTGTACAATAATTATTGCTATTGCTTTATGGAATTAAGGAAAAAATCTAATGGACATGAATTGAACGGGAGATTCAGGTCATATCTAGAGATATCAGAATACAACATCAATCGGACATGATCTTCTGGAACCGCTAAGAACACCCTTAGCAACCACACAGCAATGCCCTAGCAACCACACAGCACCCCGTAGCATGAAGGTGATGTCTTTACTCATAGCATTACATAGTTTTATCAGTTCGGCTTTCATTTGATCAGATTTTACTCCAAGTAGAGATCTTGAATCATTTTCCAGAAAATCTTTTTCGTGTCTTAAGTTGTCTAATTCTTCAGAAGGTTTAAAAGGGTCCTTCACTTATAAATAGAAATAAATTACTCGCCCTCGTGGCGTTCATGTTATTTTCAGTCTGTGATGAAGCACAAAAGAAGTTCAGAAGTTGTTTTTTTCCAGACAATGAATTTTCCAGAAAATTGTGATCAGCTGTAAAAAGCTCCAACTGAAAGTATCATGAAAACAGTCCATATGACTCATACACCATATTATTATACAAGTCTTCTACAGCCATCGGTATCTTTGTGTGAAAAAAAACCATATTACTCTGATTTATTATCCAGAGAGTATTCACTGAAAATGTTTCTTTCCTCAGTAGCTCTCAAATCTCATTGGTGTGATTTGAATATGTGCGTATTTAAATGAGGAATGTCACGACTCAGATCCAGGCAGACAAGAATCGATGATTTTGCCGAGATAATCCTGCAGGTTTGAAACAACTAGGGCAATTTATTCCGTTTGGTTGGTGATTTATTTTTTTTAAGCTGCAGTTCGAAACTTTTGCCTCTTTACCGCCATCCCTGTTCGAAACATAAAACTGCAGGTTACTTTACTTTTAGGTATGTTAAAGTCAAATGGAGCCAAACGGACATTTTTATGACATCATCATTATGAACGTGTGAATCAGGGTATCACGTATTGTCATGTATTTGCTCAATAACTGATTTGTGTTCATTTTGAACCCAAAGCACTTACGGATTGCAGCTCTAAATGTAAGAGTTGACCGTCTCTCTTCAGGTGCGCCGCGGAGGTGACGGATGGCTCTCAGTATTTCGTGCTGTTGATCATCACGGATGGAGTCATTTCCGACATGGTGCAGACTCGAGAGGCTGTGGTCACTGTGAGTCCTCTCGCTGAATCTTCACCGTGTTTCGGCCTAAAATCTTTCTTTCCGCCGAGGACCAATCAGATGCTTGCCTTTGTTTACAGGCGGCGTCTCTGCCCATGTCCATCATAATTGTGGGGGTGGGACCTGCAGAGTTTGATGGTGAGATCATGGAAAGTTTGGCACGGCAGACGGAGATGCTTTTAAACAGAAGTGAGATGATTTCTCTCTTTATGTAACAGCGATGGAGGAGCTGGATGGAGATGAGGTCAGGGTCTCCTCCAGAGGACGTGCGGCGGAGAGAGACATCGTCCAGGTACAGTCTTCATCATGTTACTATTATGCTGCAGTATTTGTGATCTTTACTGACGTTTTATGGAGTCTGAGCATACACAGAGAGTGAAGCTGAGGCTTATATGTATATGTCCTATATGGATTTATATGGATTTATCCTTATATGTATATAGTCTATGTCCCATAAAGATTAACACATACAACAAAACAGATTTGCCGCTTCCGGGAGTTTATTGGTATTTACACAAGCACACCAGAACCACTAACATTATATTGATAATTATGTAAACATATCAAGAGCAAGTTTTCTAGTTAATGCCGAGCTCTAGAATAGTTCATTGTGATTGGGTGTCTTTCGAGTATTTTTCTGGACAACGGGGGCCTTGAAGTCAAACAGGTTGAGAAGCGTTGATCTAGATCATCATTCTCTTAGCCAGTGGAAAGCTAAGTGTTCGTTTTAATCACAGCATTATTTTGATGCTGTCATTGGTTGGGCTTTCTGAATCATTTGTGATGTGCTCCACACTGCTGTGTGTCATTCCTGTTTGATCTCTGATCCAGTTTGTGCCGTTCCGCGACTACATCGACCGATCGGGGAACCAGGTGCTCAGCATGGCGCGACTGGCCAAGGACGTCCTGGCTGAGATTCCCGACCAGCTGTTGTCATTTATGAAGAGCAGAGGCATCGAACCCAGGCCAGCCCTCTCGTCCTCTCCCACACCACAGATAACCGTCCAACTCTGATCCCAGATCAGCCCTTTCTTCGCTCTCTCCCAAGCATAGCTACATATCTGTGATGGGAATGCTCGCTGTCCTTCTGCATCAGTTAGCAGTAGCACATTATGTAGATACACAATAATACACTGGAGTCAGGAATGTGTTGTTGTAATGTGGTGTTATGCGTCATCATTTCCAGCACATATGCATCATTTCCAGCACATATGCATCATTTCCAGCACATACGCATCATTTCCAGCACATATGCATCATTTCCAGCACTCATCACACGGTGTAACAATTTGAAGGTTGAAGAGGGAAGAGCTCAGGAATACTGTCAGGAAAATGTTTCAACCCCAAATTAAAAGGAAGACTGTAAATCTGACTGTATTAAAAACTATATTACTCGTATTATTTGACAGTGACAGTGAAGCATCCCCAAATTACAATATGACAAAAAAATCTCATTTTTATTACTGTATTACAGTAATGAAAACATGATTATTTTTGCATTACAGAAATTACAGTTGCGCTTAATTCTCAAAAGTATTTGTCTTTCTTTTCCTCACACAAAACATCTTTATACAATATCAAAACCGATTCATTGCGGGGTGGAATATGAGCAGGGCATTTCTTCATGAGATTTGGTCAGGAAAACGAGAAAGCACGAGATCTGTACGCAGCTTATGTTAAACACCCATCACGTCTGATTCCATGTAGTTTCTTAGACGAAGATCATTCTCTTCTCGTCGGTGGAAACCCAGGCGCAGACCTTTGAGTGTGTAAATATTGTCCAGTTTGTACACGGTGTTGAAAGGAGGTAATAAGTAGCTGCACGTGCCAGATAAACAGATGCCCGTGCGGGAGCGCAGACGCACCAAATATGGCTACAGTTCATTACCTGCAGAAACTGAGATGCCAGTCAGCACGACTCAGCCAGAGAGAGGAAGAGTGAGGAGGAAGAGTGAGCAGGAATATCAGGAGCGTAATCAGCGGAGGTTAATGGGACAGGAAGCAGGTAGATGAACAGCATGACAGAGATGAATCAGGTGATCATCAGAACGACAGAGAGAGGACTCGTTTGCAGGCACAGACTGAGGAGAATTATACAGGTGAGTCTCTGTGAAAATGCCCTGCTCGTATTTCAGCCCAACATGAAAAGGAAAATATGTTTATAAATAAATAAATACATAAATATATATGTGTGTGAGAAATGGTGTGTATATATGCTACGTGTGTGTGTGTGTGTGTGTGTGTATGTACATTAACATTTTTGCATTGGGAAATTTTCATGCCAGTTAAAGCTCTCTGTGACACATTCTCATCACCATAAATTACAGTAATGAAAACCGTCCTGCCCAAGATAATAATAGTCAGCAAAATAAGCAATAATCAACTTAAGTACAGGAAATGCCACTATGATGTTTACTTACAAATGCACTTTACTGATAATCTATCATTATTAATGGTCACAGTACAGATTTACAGTAAAGATTTTTTTTAAATTACAGTAAACAGCTGGGGAAGTGTCATGAAAATAATGTCACAATGCAAAATATATCTAAAACGGGCCTAAATTCTGCATTATTTTCCTGCTTTCATAATGATTTTCTTCTGATTTGGGGGTGAAATACTGCTTACACTGCCATGATGAAATTTTAGGATTGAAGATACAAAGATGATGTAGATGATTGTCGACTCAATGAATGTTTGCAGAGATAAATATGATTTCATTTAAATATTTATTTTTCATTGAACACTTCTGCTGTATACAATATATATATATATCATTTGACATGCATTATTAAATATCACCACAGTTTATGGATGAATTATGTTCGCAACCCTTGCTGTGATCCAAATGTTGCCCAAACATTTATGTCGAATACCGTTTCCAAAGTGATTTCTGTATTTATATACAGTATATTATAAATACATATATACATATACTATTAAAGTGATATGTCGCTAAACTGTAGCTTTAAATGTTTGTTTCATAGTAAACACCAGCTGCTTGTGCCAAAGTGCAATAATGTCAAACAATCCTACCAGGCTGTGTATTAATACATGTGAGGCCTTTTATACTTCCTGTCGTGTTGTTAATAAAGCATGTACTTTTGAGGAGTGTAGCATGCTAATCCAAAGGATGGATGGACAGGTGTAGAGTTTAGGTGAAATCCAGCGGTTCTGAAGGACTTTACGAAATGTTTTGTGTTCAGCACAACAGCTCCGCAGGTGTACGCGGTTACCACCGAAAATAATTTGGACTCATCTGAAAGTTTAACGGTATAGAGGTTATATATTGTAAGTTCTTAAACAAAAATATGAGCTGCGCATATATGCTTTTACGCCAGCAGAATGCCTCGATCCATAGACTTCCATTGCATCACTGTAAACATGTAAACTTTACAGCTGTAAACACAGCTTTTGTGTTGCTTGTTTTTGTTTTACAAACGTTGAAACTAAAGAGTTGAAACTATTTTAAAAATACCACAGATGCTGTTGACAAATCATAACTGGTTTCAAACCCGGACAATTAATTCAAATTAACCAATCATTTTAATTGCACTTGAATGGTTGTAAAAAGTTTGAACAACATTGTCCAGATTAAACCAGATTAAAACATTGTCCAGATTAAACCAGATTAAAACATTGTCCAGATTAAACCAGATTAAAAACATTGTCCAGATCAGCACTTTATAGAAGACAACAGCCGGAATAGAAAGATCGACTTCTCTTTGACCTCAGGAGATGTTTGGAACTTCACTGAGGCTCTTTGGCTCTTGACTGGCATCTGCTGGTGAAGTATAGATATGTTAAACTATAGCGTTTTATCTTTTACAGTTGTCTTGTGTGTTTTGGAGATGGGTGTATCACATATTTTATAAGAGTAAAGGTGAGAAAATGCAATGCATAATAATCAATGACAAAGCACGTGTATAATCTAATACGTAAACACATACATGTGACAGCTGCTGAATGTGTTGTATTATAAACTGTGCTTGGACCTCTGGGAAACGGCATGTCTCTATTAAAGTGATGCATTAGTCAGCTGATCTTTCTGTCTCGTGTTGATCAGTGTGACGTGTTGATTGTGTGTGACGCTCAAGGGTCTCCAGAAGCTTTTGCGTCTGTCCCCAGTGTTTGCTTTTGTTAATGCATGTTGTGTTCCAGAATCAATAAGAAGAGGACATTTAAAGGGACAGTTCACCCTAAAATGTAATTTCTCTCATTGTTTACTCAGAAGAGTTTTCTTATTCAAAAATGCTACTTGTCTTCTGGGTTTTAGGACTACAAACTCAACTGCTCTTTTGTTTCTCGTGCAACAAATTTAAACATGCAGAAATGGGATTTGTGACAGGTTATCTGCTTTATTAAAATCGCAACTGTTGATATTTTGTTTTCAGTGTTTGCATGGCAATATTCCACCTGAATGTTCTCAAAACGTTTGCTAGCATTCTGTCAAAGTTCATGTTCAAAGTTCTGTCAAAGTACAAGTTCATGTTATATATCATATATATTAAATAAGTAGTGAGGGGAATTGTATAAAAAGTTACAGAATTCTGAAGAAATGTTCAAATAACGTTCTTATAACCGAAATAATTATGATCATGCAGTGCCTTAAAAATCAAAATTTTTGTTACTTAATGGAAACAACCTAATATTGTTAGCTGGGATGACGGCCTCTCTCACTCAGATACAGATAATCCATGTGTGTTATGTACTGTAGGTGCTCTTCTGTGTCTGTTCTCACGTGGACCTCGATGAGTGAACGTCTCCAGGAGGCGAAATTCACCCACTCACCTCTCCACACACATATCGACTGCAACTGCACAATATTCTCTCCATCACTTTGGAGAAAAAGATCGAGAGACAGAGAGAAAGAGAGAAATAGAGAGAGAGAAAGACAGAGAGACAGAGGGAAAGAGAGAGAGAGGGGTGGTTATTTTGTACTTGGTAAGGGGACATTTGGTTCAGTTACTGCCCTCTAGTGGTGATGAGCAATATTTTTAATGTGCATGTTCTCATTAGGCAGCATCAATATGCTTGGGCTTAAGGGTTTAAAAAATGAAAACAAACTAATTCTACGAATTACATTTTGCTTTGTAACTTGGCCCAAGATCTGAGGGACCAGAGACTCATAGAGACGTCAAAATGGCTTTGGCCTGCAGTAGATTTTTTTCCAGCAAGGAATAAAGATGAATCTATGAATATAAAGCTCAGTGTGTTTATTTGATTATTGTATGCGTTTACAACCGAAGCGCCACTGTATCTTCTCAACATGAGGTTTAATCTCGATGCTCTTGCTTCTGTTTCCTGGAGATTAGATCAGATTATGCGTCTAGCGAGGGCTGTTAATGATCATGAGTTGTGGTGATGGTCCTCTGCTGAGGGGACGCGGATTGCTCGCAGAGACTCTGTAACTGTTTCTCATTAGCGCGCAGAACTTCTGTGGCGCTCTCGAGGAACATCTTACGCAACTGAAACCGCAGGAGAATCCTCGAGGGCCCTAGTCCACATGCACACACTGCAATAAAAAGGTAATTAAAAACTGCGCTTCAGAAGAGTGCGGTAAGCAAATCAATTACACCGAAGAACTCTGGTGAAACCTTCCTGTTGTTTATCTGCGCTCATAAACTTGTTTTTGCAGATTTAGTTTGAACTCGCCATGTGCGGTTCATCAATTTCGCAATTGTTCTATGTTTAGGGTTAAAGTTGACGTGAAACATGAATTTGGTTTATCCACTGGGAGCTGCAAAACGTTTCATAGCAGAATGAAGCAAGTTGGTAACAAGGACATAAATAAATACTGTAATTAAGACAACATTGACATAAATTGACAGATTTGTTTCATTGGAAGAGGTTTACCAGGTACGTCCCCATATTCAAATCTGAGATGTGTTTGTTGAAGATACAGATTCCCATGAAAGATTTAGATGTGACATTGAGATTTAAGGTTCACGTTTAGTATTTCCAACTCAGGGCTGAGAATGGATGACGATGAACAACAGCTGATAAAGCGACACGTTTCGGCGTTCTCACTGTTACGTTTGTCTTCCAGCTGTGTTGATGTCGTAGGGTTC
The DNA here is from genome assembly GCA_036877585.1 of Botia kubotai. Classification (NCBI taxonomy): domain Eukaryota; kingdom Metazoa; phylum Chordata; class Actinopteri; order Cypriniformes; family Botiidae; genus Botia; species Botia kubotai. The sequence goes on from JAZGTI010015184.1 coordinate 11,116, forward strand.
GAGGGTACCGGAGCTCGCTCATAAATGCAAAGTCTTGTTAAACGACCCCTCGTTACGCAGGAGGCGCCTGTGCTTCTGAAAAACATCGTCTCCTGGGCCTAGAGGAGGTGGAGGAGCTTCCACAGAAGAAATACTGTGTTTTCACCAAAAGCTGATCAAACTAGCAGTTTCTATTGTAACCTGTTTCCTATTACCAGCGACCAACCCTCTGGCTTTGAGGAAAACACAGCTTATATTATCATCTTAAGTGTGTAGAGAAAACGATTAGAGAATGTTAGCAATAAAAAACAAGAACAGTCGTAACAATGAAGTCACACTGAGTGCAAACATAGCTTGTTACGCAAGCTCCATGTCGTGTAGAATCGGGAATTAAAGATGTTTGTGGATTACACGTTTCAATTAGAGTCCACAACATCTCCGGTTACACGGATTAAACGGGCCACTACAAACAGCTTCCTGTGGACTGATGGCTTTTGGCTGTTTATGTTTTCTTCTCTTATTTATTTTTTCTGGAAGAGTCACAGCAGGACAGAATCGTTCAGAGGCGCGACGCTTCGCCAGCTTTAACGAGAGAACGGAAAGAAAAAGCCAAACGTGTTGAAAATGGAACATTTTCGAGAGGCTTTTAAAGAGACTCAAACAAACAGTGTTTTGTCAGATGGTGGCTTTAGGTCAGGCACAGACGTGGCTCAGTGAAACTGGACAAATCTCAACCGAGGCTCTGAGGGACAGATGTGTGTGCTTCGCTTCTGGTGAAGCGTGTTCCCTGTTAGCGAGAAACAGTGAAGGACTGCTGCCTGTTTCCATTTACCTCATCTCCAACTGCTGTATGCAGCTGTTTGTTTGATGTTCTTGTTGTTTAACGTCAGCACAGACACAAACACATCAGAAATGTCTGTGGAGTTGGTAGCGTTTGTGTCAGACATAAATAACCTGCAGTTTACATGCTGTAAACAAAGTTATTAATCACCAGCTGTCTCTCCACAAATTGTTGTCATTGTGAGGTAGTTTGTGATTCATGCACATGTGACCGGACCGAATGCAAGGATTGGACGAACATTTTATGGCCCCGCACCTTTCACAGAGGATAAATTTATATAAATATATTTAGACCACTTTATCGGGATGTGAAGAGACTTTTAACCAGCAAAAAATATTTCTGGAAAAGAAAATTCCTTTACAACATATTTTAACCAATGAGGAAAATTCTCTTATTTAATTACCCTCATTTAATTACCCCAATTACCCTCATTGTTTTAACTTCACATCACTTTCTGTCTTTAGTTGAACACATGTAAGTGTTTTTAAGAATGTTTCCATGCAGTCAAAGCATATTGTGACCACAGGCTGTCAGACTTTGAGAAAGACAAAATCAATAAGCAGAGTTTAAACATGCAGAATATCTGTTTGTGTTTCACAGAAACGTACGTTTGGGATGATGTGAGGCTGAGTAGATGATGTCAGAATTTCTTTTATTTGTGTCCCTTTCTAGTACACCAATACTGCACACTGTTAAGTAAACACAGTAAGTTTTCTTTTCCTTCAATGGAAGTATCAGTATTTGTGTAAAGATATTCATATTAAAGTCTGAGGGTTGAACTAGTTACATGTAATTTACATAACTGCATTTGATTGAGTCATGTGGTCACAGGAAACAAGACTGTATCTCTCATCGGTCTGATACTGGAGCTGTTAATGTGTTCTGAGTGAACGTGTAATGGGGCAATAATTGAATTTAAATTCACTTCAGGAGCATTTTAAACAATCAGCTTCACGGGGTATTAGCGCTGCACCCAGCGTGAGTGAACATTATTAAACGTCTAACAACGGGACGTCTGAAATGAATATTCAAACAAGCATCTTCAGCTGTAGAATTGAGTAACTTGACATTAGCATGATGTTTGAACAGCACGCTGGCTGATTAGTTCAGCCCGGCTGCGCACGAGAGGCCCGATGACTTCGCTCACGTGAGGGGCATTTCTGTCAGCCTGCAGCCACTCCGCTGAAGATGCATCGTCTTGGATTTCCTGGTGATGTAGCTTTAAAAGAGTTAGATTGTACAGTTTGTAGACGTTTGTGATACTTTTTTGGTCACATTTTGTAAACAGAAATAATTATAATAGCTTTAATCCAAACTATTTTACAGTGTATTCAAACTATACATTTATATTTACTGTATTTTATACATTTACTGGAAATCGAACCCATTACCTTGCTGTTGCAAGTGGCATGTGCTACTACAGTTGAGGTTTTGGGAACACTTTAGTATTGGTGTGAATTGTTGATGTTTTAGAGACTCTGTGTGTTCGTTGGTTCTGAAATGTCTTTGTTGCATTTTTGTAGTTAAAGTTGCAATCTGTAACTTTTCTTCTCTCATCACCATTTCGGTTTGAACCATAAAATTACAGATTATTTACACACATGAAGCTGAACAGACATTTCCTGTGAAATCAGACCCGACAGCTCAAATTATAAATCATTG
>JAZGTI010015185.1:0-13593 GCA_036877585.1 Botia kubotai
TTATAATTCACCTAAGCAAAATTTAGACTCAAACTGTGTATTTGATGTGAATTCAATATGTGTTTGTCTTTTAAACAATCCATTGTTGACCACATGCACATTTTCTGAGCGCTGTTGTTCTGTCAGCGGATGTTTTGCACGCACGCACAGCGCTTTTGATGCTAGGCTCATGAATTTCAGTTAATGACATCACTGATATGAAGATCGACTGACGCAGGAGCTTCGTTTTGATTGGCTAGGATTTACATGCATGCCAGATGTCTCCAGCCTCCAAAATGCCACAGCCCACTTCCTTGTTGGACTTTATAGTTTAGGTTTGATGAGTGACGTATTCATGTACGCACAAGGGAAGCAAAAGGTGCTTACTGACCAATACAATGTGTTGAAAATAAGCCATAAGCTTAAATGTTAATAAAATGTCCAGTATGCTTATTTATTATCTCCGCCATTGCAGTAATCCCCAATAATATCAAAATCTTTGGACATTACGCTCACAAAGGCTGTTCTTATACACGAGGCTGATATGGCAGAGCTGTGTGTTTAATACGAGTGGGGGTTCTCAGCCTAGACTTGCACTCTTGGAATACCAGGAGCCCACAGGCCTTCATTGTGTGGTGTGGAGCCATAATGCAAATCGTATGTGTGTCAATGCAGGGTGTGTGTAAATGTGTCCATTGTCTGGCGTGTATGAAGGACACTGAGACCAGTGTGTGGGGTGGACAGCCAGTGCCAGGCCAGTGCAGGCTGTTCAGCTGCAGCTGGACTCCTTCAGACAGCAAGAAAACAGTTCTGACACAAAACCACACTCATTCTGAGGCTAATGCTAACACAACTGAGGCTAACGCTAACACAACTATCACAGAAGGTTAACACAAAATTCATTTTTTTGCGCTAACAATTGCACTGCAATGCTAACGGAGGACCATAACAGGTTTTCAGTTTGAAACTAAAATAGCTAGATTTTGAAAGGTTTTGACAGGGCTCTGTCATACAATAAGTGCTAAGACGCTAACACAAAGCCTCATTTATAAAAAAAATGGCAGTTAAAAAAAAATGTATGTTTTTACCCAGCTAACAATTTTAGGTTGTAAAAGTGTTTCCGGAACGTTTCTGTTAAGTAACAAAAACTCTCTGAAAGTTATAGGAATATTCAGAACGTACAGTTTTTTAACTTTTAATTTAAAACGTTCCACTAACTACTAGGAATAACGCTTTTGATATATATTTTTGATATCTTTGAGAGACTTTTAGAGAATGTTAACTGTTCTTTAACTGTTAACTGTTCGGAAAGCAGTTCTATCACACTTTGCTTTGTTTAACGTTTGTGTCTTTGTTTAATGTGTGCGTCATTTTATTGCATCTAAAGCATAAAATATGCATTAGATGCTGTCGATAGGTGTCGTATTGAACCTGGAACCTTTCTTAAGTTGCATGCTAGGTACTATATGCTAATTTAGATTCTCCTTCTTTAAATCTAAATCAAAATCACAGTTTTTTAGCTTTCAATTAGCATAAATTAATTTAAATAAGGGGAGTCCAATAACCCCAGATTTGAGGGATGAAATGAGTCTAGTTTGTTTTCCCAGTAGTCACTTATCATAAAAATGGCTGCATGTACAGGCACAATAAAATATTTTATGAGTACAAAGTACATTTCACATTTCCCAACATTGAATAGTTATTGTTAAATACATGAATATTGATTTGATTCTGTCAGAGTTTGACTGAGAAGCAGGTCTGTACATTAAAATTAGCCAGACTTGAGGTTCTTGAAGTCTAACTTTGTTATAGTTTGGCATAAGATGGTTTATTAAATATACTAAGATTATATGCTTTACTTTATAGACTAATGTTCACAGAATAGGTAAATCAGATTTCAGATGTCTAAAAATGCAGTTTATCTCTTAAAATTAGTTAACTGTTAAATGTCCACACCTTAAACCTATTTAATATACGATTCACATGTTTAAAAAAAAGCTTGTTTACACTTGTCTACATAAGGATGACAGTAAAAAAACTGGTAGCATGTCTCTTTAAATTTTGGTCTATTTATGTATGCATGTGGGAGGGTGCTATGCCGAAACTCTTATACTACATTCTTTAGCTACTTCCTGGTATGTTTAAATCAGCACAGCCTCATGTAATAATTGTTTTGTTTTGTTGCTAACATACTTTCATTTCTTCTGTATATTGTTCTTCAATAGCCACAGTTTGCACCTTAAAAATCAAGATGCCTTCGAATTTAAAGTCACATCCTTACAGATGCTGGAACATTATAAAATTATCATGAGAAATTATGTGTACTCATTAAGGGTTTAATGGCGCTCTTAACAATATTGTTGTGTTACCATTGTACAGTAATGCTATGAGTTTTTTAAAACTATGGTTCTTTGATGGATACAGTTAAATCACATGAGCCAAAGTGCTGTTGTACGGAATATCTACTTTGTATATATCACCAATCGTGTATATTGTAATTGTATCCAACTGTATCCAACATCAGGGGCTCTTTGGTTCTGTTCCTGGAGACCCAATGTTCTGATGAGTATTTAGACACACGTGGACTAGCAAATCAAGGTTTGGATTAACAATTGATGTGGACTGGAGCTTTTTTTTGCACAAATTCTTGGTGCATGTAAATATTACAGTGAAAAATATCCTTTGAATTTTTGCTTTTGGTTTTCATTTCCATATTTAATGGTACATTTATTTTTCTTAATTATCTTGTGTCTGGAGACAAATATAGTTGTGTAAAAATTCATTGCAGGGTGGTTGAACTTCAGTAATGTAATGTTGTGCTTGATTAACCTGTGTGTGTGTGTGTGTGTCTGTGTGTGCAGGAGTTTGAGGCCTGGGTGAAGGACACAGATGAACATGGATTTGTGGTGGTGTCGTTTGGCGCAGGAGTGAAGTATCTCTCAGATGACATTGCTCAAAAACTAGCAGGAGCCTTGAGCCGTCTACCTCAGAGGGTCATCTGGAGGTACGGCCATTTATTCGATCCTTCCCCGAACAGTGTTTCATTCATCCTAACGACAGCCAACCAAATTCTGTTCTGTTTCTTTGATCACAAAGTTCTGTGTTAGTGTGTAGTTGTGAAGAGTGAGAACAGGATGGAGTCAAAAGGAAAGTGCCATACAAAGCAGTGGACGTGTAGAGTTGTACATAAAGTCTTAAGACTTACATAAAGACCAGGGTCTATTGACCCTCAGTTAAAAGGGATGCAAACTACAGCTTACGTTTTTTTCTATATTTTGTACTTATTCATTTTGCCGTTCTCCTTCCCTAAGTGAAGTTGCATGCGTATGTTGCATAGCAACATGTCTTGTTGTTCTAGTTAGCCAGTGATGTCGTCATGACTGCTGTAGTCAGGTCATATAATGTCCGTCACACTCCTGGTGTTCATGCAAATGTGCCAAAGCGAGACTTACTAATGAGGAGGCTGGAGAGAGTAGTCACCTCAGGGAACACACACACACACACACACGCCGCACACACACACGCCGCACACACACACACTAGATAAATAAAATACATACAGAAGTCTTTTATGTATAAAGAATCCTGAACTTAACCTCTTAACTTTATTTTTTCTGTCACATCCAGTCAGCAAAAACAGTTAAAACAGCACTTATTACTGTGATTAGAGACACAGACTAGGTGGTGAACATACTGGCCTCCAGTGTGTGTCTGTGTGTGTGTTTGTGTCTGTGTGTGTTTGTGTCTGTGTGTGTCTGTGTGTTTTCAAATGACAGAGCAGACAGACTTGCTGTTTTTACTAAACCTCAAACTAGACTTAAAAGCCTTCACATAGTCTCCACTCAAAAGACTATTGTTGTGTTGTTGGTATAGGCAGCTAATCATTTAGCAGGTTCTTTTATGCTAAGTGACCCCTGGTACACATATTACAGGACGGTCCCCCTAAAGTCAACATAGAATCAAACAGACCCCTGTTTACTTTTCTTAATGCACAATCCTGGTATTACAGTGAACAATTCATCAATGCACTTTATTTAAATGTTTTAAACTTGCTTTGTCTCTGAATTGTTGATGTGTACGGGCAGAAATATGAATGTTATGCTTTTTAATGAATGGTAAAATGGCTATTTTAGATTACTTTTATAACACATATTTATGAAGTCTTGTTAGTTTAATGTAGACTGTGATTCATTTTATGAATCAGCATTAGGAAATAATTAAAAGCTTTGCCATTTGGACATGAACCTGTTGAGCCCCAGTCACAGTTTCGTTCCCAGCAGATAGAGATTCAAATTTCATCTATACAATCGACTGCAATCTTGCATTTAGGTGTGGCTTTATTTTGCCATAGAATGGCCACCTTATCATGATCCAATCAATTCTGGATGAATGCAGTTCTCACATTTTATTCTACATTTTATTCCTAATGGAATATTAAGTTTCGTTCAAAAGTACATCAGTAAATGGGTTTGAATGCCATTTTTGATACCTTGCTCAAATGTGATAACATATGAATCAGAGTGAGATTTGAACCCATTTCTTTGTTACCAGCCCAGATCTGGTTCAGAGTTTAGAAGTATGGGAATTCTTTAGGAATCGTGTAAAAAAGCATGTTGTTTGGTGCTGGTTTTACTTCGGAGTGACTGTCTGTCAACTTTTGTTTTTTATTTGCCTTCCGAATGTGAGCTTTGTTATTAATCTAATGTATGCAAATCATTTGGTCTCTGTCTCGCTCCTCTGCTGTCTCGTATGCACTTTTCCTTCCCAGTATACCTCCCATCCCAGGTCTTTAAGAAAAGCATTTGATGGTTTAAATATGTTACAACTTCCAAACTCGTCAGTTGACAAGTGTCTGTTCCACAAGTTCTAGATGAGAAAAGTTTACGGTTCTCAAGAACCTTAATGATACCTTTCATGGTTCATGATACCTTCATAATCTCACTGCAGGTTCTCTGGAGTTCCACCCTCCAATCTTGGCAATAATACTAAGCTGGTGGAGTGGATGCCACAGAATGATCTGTTGGGTAATTATATTTCTCATCTCTGTTCTGTTACTCAGTCACACGTTTTTTATTGTTGGGGAAACTGCTTAGAAACGGCAACTTGTAACATTTGCTATTTGGGGGCAAATAGAAAACTATTAATTTACAAAAGTACAGTTATCATAATTCAATGAATTAATAAGGAGTAAATGTTTTAGGAGGGTTTTGGTTTAGCGAGTTGCTTGTTTTTTTTTCAACACTGGTTTTGAGGAATGGAAATGAACTTTGAACTCTCTGTGTGTGTGTGTGTGTGTGTGTGCACGTCCTCCACACTGCTCTTTTCAGCATCTCTTAGGATAATGTCTCTGTTGTACACAGGACACAAAGCCCGTCCGTGTGTTTGTTTGTGTGAATGAGTTTCTGTCTAATTGTTCACCACAGGCTTGAGGTCACAGAAGACCTCTGTGTGTCATTCTTTCTTTTCTGTCCCTCTCACTGTCTTTTGACCGTCCGCCTCGTTTCCTGTTCTCTAACGACCAGAACGATGCATCGTGTGTTTTGGTCTTTCATGGCGTGCTCATCCAGACAACGATAATTATAAGAATAAAGGCCGATATAAATAGGCAAAAGACGCTTGTTTCCGAACACACAAGAACACACACATTCCATGTTGTCCTAGCGATCTCAAGTTCAGCTGGACAAAAGACAAGTTTGTGACAAGACGAGTGAACTTTTATCACTGACTTTCAGAATCATAAAAATTTGTGTGTGGATGAGTGTGTGCACAGGTTTGCCCTTCATACAATGAGCTAGTTCACCCAAAAATGTCAATTCTGTCATTATTTACATTTGTTAATACAAAATGAGAATTTTAAAGAGTCTTCTCGCTTTTTTAAAATCCTTATTCAGTGATCACGAATGACTGGAAAATCAGGGAATTTAATTGGTTCAGAGGTGTGAACCAATTAAATATAACAACAGTTCGTAATATCTACCTCTGTCAAGCTTCAGAAATGACAAAGAAACCCACCATGAAAGAGTGTTTGCAACTTTAATGTAAACTTGTTCAATGAGAGCTGATTATTGAAGTAATCAGGAACTGGTCCAGTCTGATTCATGAACAGGATTAACTGGTTCATTGAACAGAACCGACTCAATTAATTCAGTTCTGATTTAGTTGACTGATTTAGTGTTCCGAATGAATGAATGAATAACAAATACATTAACAATCAATCAATAACTTCAGAAGAATTACACTTGTGTTAAATACTTTTTTTGGCACATTTTTGTGCTTTTAGGAGTTTGAGAGACATGATCACTATGAAAAGAACTGTATGTAATTTTTCATTCTGATTCATGAGAGCGTTAAAAATGACAGATTTTTCATAAACTGTTCTTTTAATCGTTAAATAATCACACAACTTTATACAAAAAACCATAAAATATTACCAGTGAGGGAGTAAGATTAACCTCGAATTTAGCCGAAAATGAAACTTTCCCTTTGATTTTCCTATGTGTCTTTAAATGTATTTTTAGAGATGTAAGGCTATTGGTTGAGCTAATGTACATCTATCAACTCTGACAATTAAACTCTTTGTTTGTTCGTTGTGACTCAAGTTTTCTGAAGAAGGAGCGCCCACAAAGACAGGCAGGAATGTTTTTTTTGACTGTGTAAAAGCCAGGAGGAGTGACTCATGTTCGGATAGCAGCACCTGAATCAAAAACCTTTTGTAAAGTTTCATTAAACCCAGATTATCAGATTATTAGGGGATTAGAGTAATTCTTCAGATTCTTTTAGTAACTGTAAATATATATTTAGGAAAAACACATTTGTTTCTTAGAATTACAACAGTTAAATTTCAGATGCTGGTGTCTGCTAAGGCTAGCCTCACATTTGATATCATTCATTGCAACAGCTCGGCTTTTAAAAAATACCAATGAATGTTTACATTTATGCATTAAACACTCTTTCTGCTACTGATGACCTTTCACCAGGTCCAGCAAACACAGAAAACACCCTAGCACACCTTAATAGATAACTGCTGATAACTGAAAACCCTTTAGCAACCACATAGCAACCATCACGCAACACTCAACCATTGCAGAATGTTTTCCATGGGCAAACAGCACTCACATGTTCTCCAAAAAATCAAGTTTATAGATGACTGCGTTTTTAAGCATTATAGACACCATGGTTACAGTAATGTTACCATGGTAAAGAAGAGTCATCTGTAGATACTATAGATACATAGTTACTATGGTTTCACTTAATACCACAGTAGACAATAGTTACTGTGTGGAACTGTGATTACGTTACAGGGATTTATGGTGTTTGTAAATAGCACATTATTTAATCATTTTAATATTTCTCCTGTTTCTTGCACATGCAAATTTGCACTACCTGTACTTGTATTTTTCATCTACACATATACATCTTTACATATATATTTATATACATATACATTGTAAATACTGTACACTTTAAATCTTTACATTTTTACATAAATCTTTACTTTACTTTAAATCTTTAATTTTTTAAACTTTACATTTTTTTACTTTAAATTTTTACTTTTTCTTTCTGTAAGACAGTCGTATAAAGCATTTCACTGCATGTCGTACTGTGTATGGTCTTGTATGTGACAAATAAAATATGAATTTGTTCTTCCACAGGTCATAAAAACACACGGGCCTTTCTGAGTCACGGGGGCTTGAACAGCATCTATGAGGCCATGTATCACGGCGTGCCCGTGGTGGGGGTTCCGCTGTTCGGAGATCACTACGACACCATGACCCGGGTTCAGGCCAAAGGCATGGGCATCATGTTAGAGTGGAAGAGAATGAGCGAAGAAGATCTTTATGCAGCCATGTTCAACGTCATTACAAACAAAAGGTCATTTTGTATGTCATATAGCAAAGGCTTTTAAATGAAGGTAAATGAAGGTGCAAGAAGGTGAGCCTTCGTAAAGTGTCACGCTAAATATTACGGGTAATACAAACCCACACCCTCATGCAGAGAGACAGGTTAATCTTTAATGACGGTGGAAATGGGGTTATTCAAGATTAATGATAAACAAGACCCAGCAGGGGTGTCTGTATTAGTGTGTCTTTTATTAGCTCTAAAGAAGACGTCTAGAAAACGTCTAGAAAACGTGCTATATTCTAGAGGCTGTAATTTTGGTTGTTTAGTTGTGTTTAGGTTGAATTAACTACCAAGTTGCTAGTGTGGCACCTGCCGGATTGGATTTAAGACTAATTGGTTTTTGAGTTGGTGTTCACTAGACTGTGAAGATAAGATGCTAGCTGCCTATTGCTAGTATGGCCAACCACCCAAACCTAGACATGCAAATGAGACTGGTGCTGTACATATGCAAACCAGAGTGTAGCTAGAGACACTATTGTAGAGTGCCATCTTGTGGCCGGTATAAGAATATAGATACAAGGTTCCTGTTGCTAGGTTTTCTTAACAGTATCTTCCATCTCTTTTTCTCTATGAAGGTATCGCGAGCGAGCGCAGTTATTGTCTCAGATTCATAAAGATCAGCCTGGTCATCCCGTCAGTCGAGCCGTTTACTGGATCAGCTACCTACTCCGTCACCACGGCGCCGAACACCTTCGCTCCGCAGTTTACCAGATCCCCACCCACCAGTACTTTTTATTGGACGTTGCCATGGTGATAGGAGCATGCCTGCTTCTCCTTGGCTACTGCCTATACCGAATAGGAAAGCGCATCCGGTCGCGACTGTCACGCGGTCCATTTCCAGTGGAGAAGGTCAACGGACACTGTCATAACGGAATTCCAAATGGCAAACACAACAGAAATGGACATGTCAGAAGTACGGAGAAAAAACTAAAGTAAAAAACTAGGAGAAATCTTCACTAACGCTTCACTAAAGAGAGGAATTAACTGCTCTTTATTCAGAACAGGGCCTATCTAGGAAATAAACACATGGGTCAGTAAACAAAGAAACAAACCAACTATTGTAACAACAAACTGTAAATGGGAAGCCAAGGTAAGGAAGAAAAGCAGGAAACATTCATGGAAAATTCCTGAGGATGTTTTTAGCCGGTTGAATGGAGTTGATTTATGGTCCGGAACGTTGAGCTTACCCTTGTGGAGAACCCAATAATTGAGAAATTAATGTTTGAACAACAACACGCATGGCATCAGGTTTCACTACATATCCGAACACAGATCTATATTTATTTATGAAACTGTAACTAATCTTTGGAAAATTCCATCCCATTTTTTTTGCAAAGCACTGTCGCCTTTTTTTTTAAACTGTAACATTTTAATTTATGTTCTGTATTTATGTTCTCATGTACTCCGTCCCTACTTTTTCATATTATGCATCACTATTAATTTTTGCATGTTAACAGTGCTGGCTGTGCACACTGCAGACTTACTGACGTGTGATCACAGCCTTGCCCTAATTTTTAAATAGGTCTAGTTCTTTGTAGACATAAATTCGACACTAGCTAATGCTGCTAGTTTGCTAGAGACTTTAAGGATAGCTGTGGTAAACGATCCTGCTTCCATTTGCATTCATTTGAGATGCTGGCTGGTACACTAACCTATCTTTGCTAGTTTTGCCTTTATAGTTTCTTTGTTTTCGTTCTCACCTAACATTATTTATTAATAAACTACTGTAGTTTCTCTTTAGAAAAGCTTAGAACAGGTTCAACAGCCCCTTCACATTTTATTGGCAGGATTGGCAGATCCGCATTCATGTTTTGTTTCATAGGTATTTAGGTTTTGAAGTTTAAATTCATTAAGTTCATCCTTTTTCTGCATGGTTTCTTATATTATTTTTTTGTAAAAGTGGGAGGGGGGTATAGTTTTTATCTCACAATTCCCCAAAAAACGAACTTTTTACTTAATTGTATTCAAATGTGTATCAGGAGAGTGTTGTTATCAAAGCAAAAAACATTTCCTGACATGTCTTGCTATGTTCTCACAAGTCAACGGGCCCGGAGTGAATTTTGGTACTGTAATTACCCATGGTGCTCTTCTGATTCTTTTAACCTTCAGCCATTTTAATCAAAAACACATTCTGTAAAAGGCAATATTTCCGTTAGATCTGGTAACATTTCATTCTAACATGTAGTTGTTTAACGTTTTTAACTAGTTGATGCCTCAAATTAGGTATTTGGTATCTATGACAACAGACAAAACCTCTGCTACTAAGTGCGTTCTCACCTACATTTTTTTTAAAATGTCATTATAAAATCACATGCTGGTTTTACAACTCATTGTCAGACTGGAGTGTTACCAGTTAATAGTCTGAGATTGGAAGCATGTGTTCTGAATGCCCCCAAACATTTATCAAAATATAAAGTGGTACTAAATAGTGAAATATGTATGATGACATGTTTTGTATGAATTTATTCTAAGATTATAAAATTGTGTAAAATGATTTGTGGAAGCAATAGTGAGGTAACTAGTAGAGATGAACATGTACCTGTGGACTCAGGCCAGCAACTTAGTAACATATTTGAACCAGTAGTCATAGTTTTTAATAGTTTTTATGAAGAAATGTGATTAGTGCTTGTAAAGTGTGTTATATAAGAACTGAACTGCACGTTTGACCTGTCTGTCAAGCTCAGATCCCAAGAATACCACTAATCAAAACCTAAACAGCCGAAATGAAGATCCGTTGAAGTCGTAATGATCTGAAACTGTTTTACCACGAGGTTTAGGGCATTTCCTCAGCCATGCACTGTTTAAGACTGTCCGTACTTGAAAATACACTGGCTGCAAATGCATCAGAGCTATGACTGGTGAAACAATGATGCACGCTCACACGCTTTCAACATGTCATTGTTTTCTAGTTGTTTGTTTTGTATGATTTTCAGTATTAATATTAGATGGTTAACAACAGAAGAAGACTGCAGATGGGCTCGAACCTTGTGTGCTTGTGTGTGTGTGGTTATTGATCAAAGTAAATGATTATGTGAAGTATGTGTGTGTGTTTAAGTTTGAATGGGTTGGTCTGAGCCTACTTTTGTCCAGTTTCACTTAATATACTGATTCTTAAACTCCATAGTTCATGTCTAGCTTTCCTACCTTAGGTTCTTGTAGTCTTTTTTTTTCTTATCAGATTCATAATTCCTATAGAAGTAGTTTGAGGCTGCTTGCAGGAGTTTTGGGTTTTTTTTGTAATTATTTCATAATGATTTTAAATGTATTTCATGTGTGCCTGTGTTGTCATGTACGTTAAAAGACAAACAAAAATACTAATGATAAATAAACATTAAATATTTTGTTTGCTTACGTCTGTCTTTTGATGACTGTCTTGATGGGGATGTTGAAAACAAGCAGAAGGATGTACAGTATGTACAGTAATCAGGTCTGAGAGCATCAGAGGCAGCGTCTCACTTGTGTCCTCAAGTTTCTCTGTCCTGATACGGTTCGTCTCAGTTTTTCCCATGACATCATGGATGGTAGTGTTCACCCATGTTTCAGCATTACGGGTTATTTATAATCGAGCAGTTAGAGGAGTTCTTATTTAATTCATTCATGGGGCAAGAGAGCAACAACAAGCATCACAATGTCATAAGAAAAAATCGACCTAAATGAATTTAGCTTTAACATTACACTGACATTGTTTAGGTATAGTGTCAGTTGTCATATGCAAAACAGGCTGAAAGAGCCACAGGTTCTGATTGACAAATAACAGTAGGCTGCGGCCTGCAGCAACATTTTTGTGTGTTTTCACCGACTGTCATGTGTAATATTTTAGTACACTTGTTTCGGTGACAGCTGTCAGGTGATGCCAAAGTTTTCTGCATGTCATAAAAAATCGCTTGTAGCAGTTCTGGGCTTGTGTACTTATGTTTTCCTCTCATTCAGTAATTACTGAATGTTAACTTTGTATGTTTGTTTTCAGACTGTTGTTACCTGTTGTTTCAAATTGCTGGTTAATTGGCACTATAAAAATTATCATAATTATGTTTATATTTATAGTTAAGTGTTAATATCTATCTATCTATCTATCTATCTATCTATCTATCTATCTATCTATGTATCTATCTGAAGTAAATTATTTTCGCGGTTGTTGTTAGTACGTCATAAGTAAACGAACATACGGGTCACATGATAAAATACAATTTTAAAAAAACATGGCGGATACATGGCGTACAATAAAGAACATACCGATTCACCTGTAAGTCATCAAAACGTATTATTACGTGCTTTAAGATGCAGGGCCTGATCATTTTACTAGCTAACGCTCCGTTCACACAAGCAGTTAAACTCAAGAATCCTCCTGGTGTAACTTTTTATTTGTGCAAAAATTGGCGTTTTGCGTGATGATTAAATGTAAACTGACTTTATATTGCATTGATCATACGCCAGATACGTTTTGTAATGAAAACAGCAGGGGTTCCTGTTTGTTTTATGGTTAATCGATGAGTCTGGGGGAGATGAAGACGTAACAAACTACAGGAATCAGGTGTTGTCCTCCCTCTGTCACACTAGATGGGTTTGTATTAGACCTGTGTGTTGATTAACCGACTCTTTATCCCGTCTTTCCTTTTGCTTAATTATTAATCACAGTTTATAACGTGTTGTTTTCTATCTTAGTAGTTAGTACGTGTGTTTGTGGTATGTGAGTGTTGCTATGTGATAGAAAGACCTGCTGCTGGAAGGTTAGGGTTAGGGTTAGGAACAGTGAAGAACAGTGAGAATAAATGATACGGTCAGGAGAAAACATAGACGCAGTGCCGAGTGATTTTTTTTGTCCACTAGAGTGAGTCGCACACGTATTTTATGGATGATTTATGCATTGGTCTAGCAACATTACAAAAATTGTCAGAGGAACAGCCCATATTTTTAGCCAGTCAGAACTTATTATATATAAAAACATATTTTTTCTGTTTTTATGCGTTCTGTTTTGGCTTACATGTGTACATCAGTGATGCTAATACACGTATTTTCCTTTAACTGTTTATTAGAATAACAGCTCACTAGCCATACAAACTAGTTACAAAACACTTAGAAGCAAGGGCTGTAAAATGGTTTTAAAAATAAAATATTGTAGAGGTGTTCCTTATTAAATAATCAAACACTAAGAAATTTCTATTTCTTTCTTTCTAGCACTGTATAATTTTTTTTCATTTTTCAGTCTGTATCAAATACTCAGAATTGTATCTGAAGTTAAAGACTGGGAATTTAAGACATTTAATAAATTTAAGACGTGTTTTCTCACGTGTCTAATCAATTGTACAGTATAAATGCAATTAGTGTAGTATTTGCTTGGGATCAGCAGATGGCAGTGTTGCTCTGTAAACATATTAACGTTCCCAGAACTTCTATCAGTTATCAAAAAATATTGTAAAACTTTTTTAAAGTTACAGATCATAGTGTCAAAAATGTAAAATCGTTGTTAAAGACTGAGCGAATGAAATCACAATTAAGACGAGTGAAATCATAATTTAGGGGTATTAATATAATGAATGTACTTAGATCTTTACACACGTCACAGTCAAGACATCAAACTTAAGCCGTGTGTGTGTGTGTGTGTGTGTGTGTGTGTGTGAGTGGTGTTTGTATTTATATATACAGGTTGTGTATAGATTAAAGATTAAATTATTCATTTCCAGCAGTGGTCATTTTAACAAGATTAGCACCGAA
>JAZGTI010015186.1:0-13593 GCA_036877585.1 Botia kubotai
ATATACACGTCTTCTTAGTAAATAGGCCTGTAGCTGGTGGCATTTGCACAGTAACACAGACACACACACATATATATATACATATACGCTACATGTCCTGCAGATCTACTGATAGTCTGAGGTGCTGTAGCGACGTGCAGGCTGCGTGTGCAGTGTTCTATCACTGTGTCAGCCAGCTTGGATTACAAGTCGTGACTGTATCATCAATGTATCGTCAACAGCAAGTGCTCAGAGAGAGAGAGAGAGAGAGATCATGTACAGACTCAGTGAACATAATCTTGCTACAGAGACAGGCAGGCAGACAGACAGACCTAGTTAGCAACAGAAGACAGGCCGTGCCCCCACTGCACACAAAATGAAGTGGAAACAGCGGTGTTTGTTTCAACAACATGCCCTTAATTATACTCGAATTAAGGAAACATGTTTTCCCCACTTCACAAATCAACATATAAACTTTAATCAGATGCAACAAATGGACAAACTTTCTTATCGACGTCGAGAAACCTACTGTAGTTCAAACCTGACTGACAAAAAAGGACAGCCGGTAGAACAAAACCACAACTGGAGAAAAACTCATAATATTGTGCAACATGCATAAAATGACAAAACATACCATACGCTGCTTTCATTCCTACTTCCTACCTAAAGATGCAATCTGTAACTTTTTTGATATATAAATATATGAAAAATGTGCAATTTGAAATTTGTCAGTTTGGCTTCGACATGCATAAGGAAGGTATGTTAAGTAACCTGCAGTTTTATGTTTCAAACAGAGATGGCAGTAGAGATGTAACAGTTTTGGATTGCAGCTGTAACACTTTAAAGCTCTGATCATATAATGTTATTGTATTTTCACATTTTACATTTTTGTATATATAATGTTACCACGCTTTCACAATGTAACGCCTCTGTTTGGCCATGCCAATAAAGCTATCTGTAATTTGAATCTTGAGAGAGAGAAAGGGGGGTGGGGGAGCACAGGAGAGACACATAAAGCCCAGACCAGACGGAAGTATTCAATTCATTCAGGTCTCAGAGCAGCTGTTGCCAAAATAGCTTAGTGATTAAGAGACCGAAGGCTTAAAAGGACAAAATCTTCCAGTGCTTCATAATCAGCTGCCAGACCTGCTGCTTACAGTCAACAGACTGGATAGAACAAGCTATATAAACATTCGTGATGTCATATAAACCTGTGGATTGTTCATTTCAATGGTATCTTAATGTCTCACGAGAGTTTTAGAGGATTCTGGAGTTATACAACTCAAGTAATATACATTAAATGAAACCAGCCACAGTCTGAGAGCACATAGCTAATTGAAATGTTTTATATTTTAAAGCTGTACTGTTTGACACGCAAATCAGTGTATCGATAAAAGAATCACACTTGAATGTAAACAAGCTTACATCAGATTCTATTCAAGAGCTGTTCCAAACAAGACCACAATGGAACAAATGGAACAACGTATGACATCATTACCATGATAAAGCTGCGAACTAAAAATGACAAGAAAATGAGAACGTAGCCATAATTAGACAAAAATCTCTTTCATCTCTTTGCTGCTCCATTAATGACCCATTAAGAGATGAAAACACACAATACACATTTAAGCTTTGAAATCAGATTGGCCTTCTGGGTCTGACTACACAGAGAACGCTTAACTGCTGGACATGAAAAGATTTACCACCACAGACACTAAAGACAGGATGGAGCTGTTTACAGAGGGCCCCAGTGGAGACTTAAGCAGAATACATTTGATCCCCAAATACACATAGCACAAAAAGTCAGTTTAAGAGTTTAAAAGGGCCTTTAAACTGGTTGTCCAAAGAATGAAATAATAGCTTCACAACAGGTCTTGATATTACAAATTTGGTTTTGTTTCAATCATGTGAGACTGTGGTCATACAAAAACACTTCAAAAGACCCAGAACAGGAGTGCAAAGCCATTCGACGTGCCATTAAAGGGTTGTGAGTAACTTGTTTATGTAAAAGGCCTCTCACGGCTGTGGAATTCAGACTTTCACAATCTTTCGAAAACACTGCGCAGGATCCAGGGTTAGGCTTCAAAAAAGAAACAACCTGCTGCTCTCTCTCTCTCTCTCTTACTGTCATTACAGCACATGGCAGTACTGTTAAAAAAGAACTGGCAAGAGTTACATAACGCCATCTTCCAGAAATGGCCTTTTCCATTCACCATTACTATAAGCTAATATCAGAAATAAACTGATGTCTGGTTTAGTACATTAGGTCAGTTAGTTCAGCTCTTGTATGATTGTTATGTTGATGGGAGACTGTTTTGGTTTTGGCGAGAGGTAAAACGAGAGTGAACCGACCACCCGTGTCAATTCTCAAGCCATTATTGTATCCCTTCACTGAGAACTGACAACGCCACTGCCTTTGTCTGCGGTCTGTTTATTGTTCGAGGATCACTCGGAGAGAAGGTGTGACTTACAGCGTGTTTTTATTTCACTTAAAAACAAATCTTGATTATAACAAGATGTCTTGAGTTCTTACCACCTAAAAGTGTTAGCCGGGAAGTAGCTGAAATATTCATTTAGTTATTATTAAGTTAAGTTATTATTCATATCAGATAATGTTTATGCTCTTAGCTGTCTAAAAGGTAATGACTTAAACTGTAGCGACTCAGAAGAGGTTACAAGTATGAGTTCTTTCAAGTGCTAGTGATATGCTAATAGTATGGCTGCTAACAAGATTACTGTGTTAGCTGCGGATGTGGTGCAGCCCGTCCCCAAGAGAGACATCTGTGATCCTATACCATGACCCACTCAATCCACACAGCTAATCCAATTAAACAATATACAGGTCTGTCCCTCTTGGTCAACTAGGCTAAATCAGAGACACATGTCTGTGTTTCAATATATCTGTGTAAAAGATATATGACCAGTAAGGTTAGCATGTCTCTCATCAGAATGTAAGCCAAACAGAAAGGAAACAAAAGTGCCATTTTTCTCAGAAGGCTGTCAGCAGCTGGTGGAAACCAGAGGGAGGATGTCCATGACTTCCTGATCACTCTGGACCAGTCCTTCATGGTGGTAAACCACCATTTAACGTCCATCAGGATGAGACGGAGTCTTTGTGAGGACATCGCTTGTTCCCATGGTGACAATATGCCTCAATCCAGAATGTGTGACATCTGTGTGGACACAGACAGGAAGAGGACTTCTTGGAAATGGGAGTCATATTAATCCTCACAATATCCTCTCTGTCAACACGTGATGAAACTGTACGGCACTTTTAACTGAGCAAAAATCATCTATTAAATGTTATGACTCAGTGAATCAAATAAGAGTGTGTGTGTAAATCTATATTTACACATACATACATATTTTACAAACGTGTAAATATATATATATGTGTGTGTGTGTGTGTGTGTAAACGGTTACATGGTTTCTAGGGGACACCGGAGGTGTGCAACATGGAACGATAACATGCGCTGTACAGCAGAACTGTTTCCATTTTAAGGAGTGGCTGTTCTCCCACACAAGGTCTATGATGGTGGAACAGCCCAGGAAACCTCTCTCTCTCCACCCACACACTCATGCATGAAACCTCTGACTCAACTTGAAACCAGAAGAGCGTGGAGGCATCCTGTCCACTGACTGGTGCACTCTGTCTCAGGTTATGTCTGTCGCTGCAACCTGCGTACTGTAGGTCACTGAGACACTAGGTAAACATTCAGTGCCATGGGTTACAGTGTTTAATCATCCAAAACGCACACCAGTCGTGCTACCCAGCAAGGAATTGAATGTGAGGCTTGTGTAATATAGAATGTAATGTAATACACTACATGTATGCATGCCTTCGTATTTTCTATTTGGCCAGTGATAGAATTAAATGCGAACTTAAAATACTAAAATACATAGGTTATAGTTAAATACATAGGAGCGCTATAGGCTCTAATACGTACAAAGGAATTTAATTTGGAAGTTATATAGTTAAATATTCTTGAGCTCATATAACATGACTTTATAGTTTTTGCGAATGATAAAAGTTAATGCATATTTTATACTCATTACACTCTTGATCTTTGGTCTATTTCTGTCACCTACCTGCACGGAGCCCTTATACACAATGTGCAACACCAACGGTGGTATTGAGTCATACACAGGGGTGGGGCAATGGTATTCACAAAGGCAAAAAGCCCAAAGCTAACGTGTACATCTACATATTTAGACTACGGCTTTGCTTTGCACGCTTTCATGGGTCTACGCGCGTCCTGTTGCATCGCTTTGTTTATTTATTTCGCCCGCCGTTGAACAATATACACTACCTGTTGTCGAATGCCGAAGTTCCTATGTAGTCGAATCATTTTTGAACAGTGTTTACGTTACATTTACATTCATATAACATTATGAAATTTTCGAAAACATTTACGTTGCACGGCGCGCTTTGTTTGCAAGCCAGCCCGTGCAAACTTGAACAGCAACGCGTACTATTGCGAAGCTCCGTACTAGATGTCGTCAGACCCGAGGGGCGGAGCTAGGATGTCGCAATCTTACTTAGGATGAACAGCATCATCGAGTCAGGCTGGTGTAACACACCGAGCATATTAGACGTGCCCAGCCAAATTGAGACTTTACAGTCGGACGGACAGGCTAGGGGGCCACGTCTGATTTGTGATCTTATTGTAAAGGGACCCTTATTTCAATTCAAACGATCAAGCAGCAACAAAAGACCAACTGACGGAGTACTTTTGTCTTGTTTCTTACATTTGTGTGCTGTCACCTATTCGGACGCGTCCGTTGGTTAAACTTTTTCGGGCAATTTTTCTATTTCGTCTTGACGTCAAACTTACAGTTAACTACATTCGTTACCATCTGATCAAGGTTTTTGTTCCGGACCACGCAGCGAATGATCTTAAACTTTCTTTAGCCATCCAAGGACGCTGTGCCCAAAGTAAAAAAAACAAAAAGCTTGGGAAATATTGTCCATGCAGGACGCGTTCATTCAGCGGGAATAAGGAACAAAGACAGTTCGTGCCAACATAAGCCGCCAGACTCCAATAATTATTTTGCTCGCTGGCTTACAAAAGTGAAGAGGACAAAAGACAAAGTTTACGACTGAAAAGGAGCTCAAGCTGAATTATATGCAATAGGCTATATGCAAAAGTCGGAGATCTTAAATACAGTCTACTGTATACAGCGCGCGCGTCCTCATAAACTGACTCAGACTCTGTTTTTCATTGACGAAAGCTATCTTTTTCCTGTTGCCCAGTTATAACTACATCTTATAATTTCACCGCCATCGTTTCATCAGTTTTTGCGTCTTATTTTCCGCTTTGGAAGTGTTCTCCGGCAAGTACAAGTGGACAGAACTAAGTGCGCCCGTAGTTTTCATTGTTCTGTTTTGGAGAGCAGCGGGTCCTTTGTCTACAGCAGCGAGGTAAGGCGATCATGTAAACCTTTGAGCAAATGTCACATTAACCTTTAGAAACAACCGTTTCGTACTTTAACGAAAGAATCCTGAAGACGAGCGTCAATTATTGATTAACTTTCTCATTTACAAGATTGAGAAATAGTTTGGGTAGTTAAACTTTAGAGGGAAAGGGATGGTGCAACTCCTGGTACACCTCAGTGTTGTTTGAACTTTGTCAGCGCGTAGTTCGCATCTTATTTTTGGGCTTCTGACCTCCACAAAGGCGCAACATAAGCGAATAAAATATTTTTTCAACACAAATAAGTTTGAGAAGCGTAAACTATATGGTGAGGTGGAAGAAAACGGGCTACGTCATTCTATGACGCGCACTTGAATGCGTAATAACTTAAACACTGCATGAGTCATAGGCGCCGAGCATTTCGAAAGCTAGCACTAACTTGAGTCAGTCTGATCAAGCAACGCTGCTCATCACACAGGCATTCAGTCTTAAATTACCTCGTCTGATTACACAACATTAATGAACCTCCCGTCCTTGTTTAGTGTGCGTATGCGTGCGGCATTGTTCCATGGTTACAGTGTCTTAGTGGAGTATGGCGTCAGATGCAATACTCATGCATTTAATTTGCAAGTCTTCTTACCTTTGTGCATCACTGTATTGACTTTGCATTCTTCTCTAATCCGCATGTATGATGCGTTAAGTCACAAGGTCATGAACTTACACTCAGTTGTCTTTGTCACAGATAAGTATGAACTTGTCAACTCCTACACCTCCACTCCGACTGAAGCGAGTAGACTTTGAGGACTCTCACAATGCTGATAACTTCAAATGCAAGCGTCGCAGACTTAGCCAGCCCCCTTCCCCGGGTCTCGCGCCCTGTCTTCGACCTCTGTCCCAGAGCCTGGAACAACCGGGGTCAGACAAGCACCACGTCTCGCGTATTGGACCCTACATTCTACTGGAGGCCATCGATGGAGCTCAGACCTTCCGAGCTGTTCATCAGGTCACAGAGCAGGAGTACACATGCAAGGTGAACATGGAGGACCCGAGAGTGTTTTGATGTATTTATATTTCATATTGCAGATCAACTTTTAAATATGACGAAGGCTCAATAAGTGTTTTTTATATGTTCCCAACAGGTGTTTTCAATGAAAAAGTATCACGAGTTCATCGCACCTTACACGCGTCTCCTGCCGCACAACAACATCTGTAAGATTTCTGAGTTGATTCTGGGGGAGAACAACGTGTACATATTCTTCGAGCGTAACTATGGAGACATGCACTCGTATGTGCGCAGCTGCAAGAGACTGCAGGAGGACGAAGCCGTGCGGCTGTTCGACCAGATGGCAGCCGCGGTCGCGCACTGCCACGAAAACGGCGTCGTTTTACGCGACCTGAAACTGCGCAAGTTTGTGTTCACTGATCCGCAAAGGTCAGTACCTCAAAGTAACCTTTATTCTTTTCCCTGGTTATTGGTCGTCTTGGTGATTATGGTGTTGTGTATGTTTAAACCTTGTAAAAATTGATAACAATAGTAGGTACAAATTGCATGACTTGCATGTGTGTAACAAGGTCTTGCTCATATAACAAATATTTTAACTTCATTAATAGTACTGAGTTATCAGATGACTGATAGATGATCTCTTTACTTTCCCAGAACAAAGCTGGTCTTGCAAAACTTAGAGGATTCCTGTCTTCTGAACGGCAGTGATGACTCGCTGACAGACAAACATGGCTGCCCGGCCTACGTCGGTCCAGAGATTTTAAACTCACGACACTCATACTCAGGGAAGGCTGCCGATGTGTGGAGCCTCGGGGTTGTTCTCTACACCATGTTAGTGGGACGTTACCCGTTTCAGGACGTGGAACCCACGGCACTGTTCAGCAAAATTCGCAGGGGTGCGTTCACCATCCCAGAAACCCTGTCGCCTAGGGCTAAGTCATTGGTGTGCTGCATGCTGAGAAAATCTCCCTCTGAGCGGCTAGAGGCTGGAGATATTCTTCTACACCCTTGGCTGCATTGTAATAACAACATATCCGTCAGCCAGCACTCCAACATCAGACACTCTACAGATCAGGTGGTTCCTGATTTTGAACCAAACGAGAATGGAGATTGTTAGTAATTCGACAAGGACGAATGATCGAGACTTCTTCATTCTGTGTACCCTCCTGACTCCTCAGTGGAGGGAGTGAACTGCGATTGCCTCATAAGGTATGCAGAACTCAAGGGCAGATTCCAGATAGTGGCAGGTTCATAGCAGTGCTGTTTTTCACCCTGGGCAAGGAACTGCTGGGCTGTTCGGGACAGGCAGAGACTGACCTTCATTTACAGACATAAAGAAGTAACTGTGTTTTGTTACCTCTGAAAATACCCATTCGTTGCGATCTCTCAAAAAGGTCACACGGTGGGTAAAAACAAAGGTTTGACGGGCTTGTGCTGTACACAAGCTGTTTTTAAAAACTTTCCTAGTGGACGATTATCACAGCACACCTGGATTCAGTCCAGAATGAACATCACGGGGCTTGTGCGCACACTTACGTTTCAACAGTATTGTCGGTGCATGGATTTCACTCATTGTAAACCCATGTTGTGGAAGCAAATTTGTTGTATAATTTAGAAGTCTTTTACCTCCAACTTGAATCCTGGGATACTTGATGCACACTTTGTGCCTTTATGTACTGTTTACATATTTTTCAGTGGAAAATACAATTGTGATTATTTAAAGTGCCTTTTTTCCAGTAAAACATCTGTTGTTGTTGTTGTTGGACTTGTTGAAGTACCAAAGATTTGAGTTTCTCCCAGTCCGTGTGGATCTGCAACGGGTTAGCGCAAGCGCTCATGTGTCCTTTTCATGTGAAGAATTCAAGGGTTCTGTTTTTTCCTCCGCCAGTTAGATTCGATTCTCTTTTGTAAATGTCTCTTCATCTGTTAAACTACGTGTTGTGCAGTAGAGCAGATTTGACTCCTTGGAGAATGAGTTGACATGCACCACAGGAAATGTCCATACAATGGTTTAGCAGCGTGCCTGTCAAGCAAAACAAAGGCTTTACATACATTATTGTTTGTGATGCCTGCATGCAATGCGTTGATCTTTATTTGTTAAAGTACTTGTCAATCTGTAGATATTTTTTGTTACTAGTGAGCAGTGGACACTACATTTGTTTCACAGGTTGTCGTACCTAAAAAATTAAAAAGTATTTTGTTGTTGCCAGTACAAATAAAAAAAAATCAAGACTGTAATGTTGCTTGTTAATGACTCAATGGATCAATAATACTGTATCTTTGCACTTGGGTTGGTAAGTAGAAAAACGAGCAGAAAAACATTTACTGTCACATTATACATTGACCACACTTCCGTTGTTACACAACAGCAGTTGAGTACTTTTAAATCCCAGCCTAATCTTAATGTTTGTATTTTCCGAGTAAAATAGAAATCAATGAACAGTAGATGTTTATTTAACAGCATTTTCAAAATAAAGTGAAGGCTCATAAAGAATTGGAGCTGCCAAGAAAATGTTTCCGTATCATTTACCATATTCAAATGAACATGTTATTGAAAATATTCGTAGAAATAATCTTTCAACGTAAAAAAACATTCAGAAGCGGCGTTCCATTAAGCCTCTCTGCTCATATACCCTTTTAATACTTAAAGTCTTTAATATAATCAAAATGCTCATAATTACAAACATGGATGGTCACAGTCAAATCAAAAACAGACGTGGAATTCAGAGTGATTTCACCATAAAGCGTTTCACATATGGCTCGATCTTCAACAATCTCTGTAATTGGCCCTTAACCACACAACACTGGACAATATGAACTACAGGGCTCACCATGAGGAAATGTAACTCAATCCACAGTAGACAGATTTAGCTACAGGCCTGAATGTGATGCGACTCTTACGACATCAGGCCAGAGAATATTAAACCTAATGTAACAGTTTTGAAATGCAAGGCGCTCACCTTTCACTTTACTCTCACATTAATTTGATGACACTGAACACCTTTCCACTGAACACTGTTACACAAGAAAAGCCGTTTAGCACAATCTCTGAATAAAGAGTAAATATCCCCCATAACTCAATGTGTTTTCAGTCAATGATTCATCACAAAACACAAGCAGGTCTCACAAGCGGAAGAAAGCCGAGTTACACTATTTACCTCACACGTTATAAAACCTCACCTCGCAGATGTTATAAAACCACATGACATTGGAAATAAAAACGAAAAACAACAAAGCACTCACAGAACTGAATGGAAAATCGATTCCCACATTTCTGTCACATTTCTATTATTTTTGGGACATATCTAAATGAGTGGTTTAACCAATGCACCTTTCATTAAACAAATGTATCCACATTTTCTGAGGCAGGCTGCAAAAATACTTTATCGTGAAAATGAAAAAATATAGAGTAGGTAAAACATATTGTTTGCAAAGGGTAATATTCATTACATACAAATATGTGGCTGTGAGGTTAGCATGTGTATGCTTAATAAATATGAATAAATTCAGTACATCAAACATTTAAATGTGAACTATGGCATGCACATCTCTCTTAATCTAACTGACTGGTAAATGGTTGAAATGCCTTTTAACTTTGATGCCTAACCAAAAAAAAAACGGAATACATCAGTGACGAGTAACCTGAAGGGAATGACAATGATGAAAGGTGCCACCTAGTGGAAATACTTTTGTGTCGTTAAAGAGCTGTAAAGACTGGATATAATGATCATGAATAAATAAATGAGCTTTGCAAAAGAGAGATACAACCAACTCCATACTTCAGCTTGCATTGAGAATAAAGAGAACAAAAACGGAAATACAAAAGAGAAAAGCAAAACAGAAATACAGAAGGACTGCAAAATACTATATAAGGCCAGTGCCGAAATTGTCATTGGAAAATCTCAATGGAAAGTGTACAGAAAATGTGAAAAATAAGGTTCAAATAAGTAGCACTTAAAAATCTCTGGACAGCAACACCTCTACTTTCCTAAATGACCAACAACAATAAAAAAGTAAAAAACAGAAACGGGGAAAAATAACAGGGAATAAAAACTCAGGCAAGAAGTTTCCTGGCTTCAGGGGACAGAAATGAGAGTGGCCATTATCAGGCACACAGTGCACCGTACCTGTAAAACACCCAGCAACACTGGTTAGAACACAAGCCACTGCTTGTCAGGCTGGTAAATACGGTCAGAACAGTATTGTAATTATTGCATTATTGCAATTACACTGAAATGTTACTTTTTTTCTATCCAAACCAGTATGACTTTCCTTTCTGGAGCATATAATGAGGACTTTTGAACTGTAGCTCTTATAAACTGGAGCTGTATGTATGTTTTAATGATGCTTTTGCATCCTTTTACAAGCCTGAAAGCTCCAGTCCACATTCATTATAAACACATGGAAAGAGTGACTATTATATTGTTATCATTTCTTCTTTTGTGTTTAATGGAGGAAATAGTGACATATGGGTTTCCGTATGGGTCGAACAACACGGGGGGGCGCACATGATGACAATTTTAATTTCTGAATTGATTTGATGATAATCGTTCCTCACCTCTCTTCATCCATGTTCTCCTCTTCCTCATAGCTGCCTTCGTCCAGCTCCAGATCCAGTTCAGTGCCGATACCAGAGTCTCGTGGAGCCATGAAAAGACTACATGTGTGACAAATACAGCCATTAGTCTTTGACTGCATCTATATTAGAATTATGAATTTATCTTTACAATATGGCAACCTCCATAACTGTTAAATGTTGACATAAGGCGCGGAACGCGTTCTACAGATCCCCACCTGACAGAACGGCACGTGAAGAACACAATCCTCTTGAGTCTTTTGTTGTAAAAGAAGTAATTGAAGGACCACAGGTTGCCTTCTTCCCCATACGGGTCTGAATCCAAATCTGGATTGTAACTGTCCCAGAACGCAAGCAGAACCTTTTCAGCGCACGTGATAATGCACTACTGGAAACATCAAACGCATTTTAAATACACTATGTCTACCTGTATATGTCACATTCAGCAAGGCTGATCTCCTTGTCCACAGCCTCCCATAACTGAGGCTGCAGGTGACTGTACGCCTCACCGGCAGCAGCAGACAAGCTGCTATTTACAGCATTAAACACCTGCAGATAAACCAGCTTTAGTCATTTATCTGGAGTTTTACAGTTCCTCGTTGCATTCAGATATAATTAAATTACATTCTTCATCTATCAAAATGTCGTCTCACCCAGTTCACACTGGGCTCTTTGCTGAAATCGTGGCCTTTGGTGCGACTGAAGTCGTAATCCGGCCGGAAGGATTCGTTGAGCGTTGCGATCAGGTAAAAAAGCGTCTTTCTGCTGCATTTGTCTGACAGCGGACCTTCCCCCTCATCCAAGCTCTGACTCATTCTGAAAGTTACGAGTTTAATGAACACACAACAACTTTCAGCAACATGTTAGTGGTGGGATGAGAAAAATGTTTGGACTTACTTATTGGGACTGACTCCAGAGCTCTGTGGAGGAGACAAAGCCTCCAGGACGTGCGGCTGTCCCTCCTGACAAAACTGCTTAAACATCTGCTTGTCATCGCCTGCCATCTTACAGGAGTAGCTCTCAATTCTAGCAGAGAGATATCAAAATGACACACCCACGCACCCGCATACAGAGAGACAGATGCAAAACATGATATGCATAATACAAACAACATGTTTTTAACTCAATTCCTAATGTAATCTTATGTTCAACTGTGTTTATGAAATAGAAGACGCTTTCCTGTAGCTCAGTGGTTAGAGCATGGTGTTAACAAGGTCATGGGTTCAATCCCAGGGATTTCACATACTCAGAATCAATGTATAGAATCAATGTAAGTCGCTTTGGATAAAAGCGTCTGCCAAATGCATACACGTAAATGAAATGCAAATAATTTGAAATGTTGTCATTTTACATAATTTTAACTAATTGTATTTCACAATATATTTGTATGTATCATCCATGTAAAGCTGCTTTGTAACAATGACATTTTGTAAAAAGCGCTATATAAATAAAGTTGACTTGATTTCTGAGCACTTACCGTCCAATAATCTTACAGTCGCCCGTCTCAATCGTAAGCTGACTGTTTACGGCCTCAAAACTTGAGTTCTCCAGGAGCTTCATGGTTTATTTACCAAATTATAGTTATGACAGCGCTGCAATGACTCTTTACCACCGCTAGAGGTCAATCTTTATAATAAACAACGGTCGACTAGTTATTACGCCGTTAATCAAACCATCACAAGCTAAACTAATATTAGTTTGGCGATTATGTAACGTAAACGAAAATTATTACTACGAAACTGGTAGCCAATAGCAGACCAATACCAATGAACCTCGATGTCTCCTACAGATGCTCCTTTAAAATACCTCCGTTATCAATTTAGAGAACGAACTCCAAATTGTCTATTACCTTCAAAGAATAAACACAATGTCCTTTTGCAGGTCTTTACGATCGCGTCAATAATCTTCGCCGGTTGCTTAATGCTCCTCTATGTCTAATAAATATCTCTTCCTTTTTACTGTGAAATTTCCAATACCTGCCATTAAACAAGCTAAAATTTAGAGGGAAATTATGCATCCCAGCTATTGAATCAGAACTTGAAGAGAATTCCAAGGCTTATAAAAGCCTTAATCCTCGATTTGTGGTTGTCTATTTGTGTAAAACAGTAACAACAGCTAAAGATGACCGTTTTGTTTTGCAGTTTTCTGTCGCGGTAATACGCAGTTTCGTCTTTCCTGTGTATGAACGTCTTAGCGAAACCAGTGTGACATGTGTACTGCCACCTATTGGCCTGGGGTTTACTTTTACATCAAAACAATGCATTTAAAACCGCATTTCTTATTTTTTACTTAAGAGAAACAAAAATAAGTTGAGCAAATACATAACAGATCAGTGTTCAAAACTGACTGATTACCTTACCCTGATTCGTAACACTAAGTTTGTAGTAATGATGTATAATTTAAGACGTTATAAAACAAATAATAAAGTTTATTATAACTTATTACAAATATCTTATAAATTAGGTTTTTTTAAATCTGAAAGTTTTACGTTTTCCATATTGTACCACATCTTCTAAACAAACAGTTTATGAAATTTTGGTGACAATCAGGACACCTAAAGTCCTGCTGCTCAATCGTGGATTTTGAATTTATTTTTTGTACAATATACTGTAATGCCACAA
>JAZGTI010015187.1:0-13593 GCA_036877585.1 Botia kubotai
GAGAAAATGCTGTAAATGTGCTACCCGGAACCGACATGGACCCGTCTATTATTTGAAAGCTAGACCCGAACCTGGCCGGGAGACACAGACCTGATCGCCCAGCTTGCTATTAACAAGTTAATCTTGTGAAAATTAAAATTTGTGTCTTGTAATGTTATTAGCCGTCGCCCATTCACCTAACTGTGACACAATCCATCCTGCTGCCCAGGAAACATCCAGGTTTCACTAACTAGCCAATTGCCAATTAGTAAAGTCATCACACTGCAGAAGCTCTGGTTTCCATAGAAACATTATTTAAACATTAGTTACTACATTTCCTACTAGTTAAACTGGTAACTTGGTATTAAGCTTGTTGGTTATTAGGGCATAATGTTAAATGCTCTCTCTCTCTTTTGTCACTTGTGCTAAATGAATAAATGTAAATGGATGTTATTGAGAGCAGCTACTTCTGAAAAGACACGAGAAAAGCAAACGAAGATGCACCAATAAGAATTGAGAAGCATGTGAATGAAATTTCCAGTCACTGCTTTCAAAATAAAAATCACTAACAAGCCTGCTAGAAACTACAAAAGCAACAAGAATGTGAAATTGTTGTATTTATTTATGGCCATGTGTTTAAATACAAACAGTGAGAAGCGATATGTTGCCGTTTTTTCCATTTTAACTCTGCTCCTCAACCTTAATCCTTTTCAAAGCTCATTAGTAAAGTGCTACAATAATACTAAATGCAAAAATAAAACTTCATGTCTAATGTTCAAAATTTTAGTTCACATAAAGATGAAGAAGTCACAGGTAAGGTGCTGGGACACTGCTGATGATATACCTTTAGCCATTAGCGTCACTGGTGATATATCTTTAGCTGGTTCATAAAGCCTGGGTTTGGCTGAATGTAAGGCCTGGCAGACTTTACAGTGCTGAAGGCCTCTTCAAACGACATCTTCTCATGGGACATGAGGAAACCGATGACAACAGAAGCTGAGCGGGACACGCCGGCATTACAGTGGACCAACACCACTCCACCCTGAAACAAACAAATGCAGGGAAAGTTATAGAAACACAGTTACTCAGTTTCTATCTCTCTTACCCACATACAGACCTGCTGAGCAGCTTGCTGTATGAAGTCAAAACACTGAGGGAAGTAGGAGGTGATGTCTGTCTCTGGAACATCTAACATGGTCACAGTCTTATAGGTGAAGAGTTCTGGGAACACATTTTCAACCCCATAGGCCACATTCAGCACATGAGTTACCTAAAATACAATACACTATATTACTTCTGCTTAGATGTGTTTTGTACTACTTCTGTATGTAAACACAGTCAGAACAGATGGTTATGGGATTTGAATAAACATTAATAAAACAATATTACCTTAAATTTCTTCAGAGTGTCTATGTCATGAGCAGCATCTTGTGAAGCTAGAAAATAAATCAAAAGTAATAAAACTGTTAACTGTATAAATTGCCATTGTCATGAAAAGATAAAAGAACACAGAGGAAAGTATTACTGCTATTATTAGTGTAACATGGAGACCGTGCCATTATCCTTATTCTCAAATCTGGTTCAATAAAAAACGACTAAATTTACCAAAATATTCTTCTTATATTATAATGTTGCCGTTTTGGTGCACTGAAAATAATCTGCCACTTAAAATCATATTGAGCAAAACCCAGCTCAAAATGTTTCTAAACTTTAATTTAGAAACATTAAAGTTTAGAACATTAAAGTGCCCCGTTTGCGTTTCTATTGTTTTACTTCACTGTCTGGTTACCCCTTTACCTCACCTACAGCGTGGTTTTAATATTATTAGGGGGCACGCCCCTCAGATGGGTGGGGGTGGGTCCCGACCCCCTGCCATTTCCACCTATGAGTGACACTAACTACACATAACGACTGTTTTGGTGAGGGACCGTACACATATCGTTTTATTGCTAAAGGTTTTAAGTCGAGAGTTTTGACACGACCATATGACTCGTTGTATTTGCAGTTCTTTGTGCGGCGGTACAGCTGCAGCACTTTGTAAAGGGTGTCAGAGAACGTAAGCACATGACGCACAGAGTAAAAGGAAAGGTGTGATGGCGCCGACTTGCAGGTCTAGGTTCAGATCCTGCACAAAGCCACACGCCGCGCCGCCGTCCTGCTCGGAATCTTCCGCGACGTGAAATTTATCACCGCTCCTCGTCTCTATCAGTTTCCTTCCAGTCACTGTTGTCACACGGGTGTTCTGTTTTCTTAGATGCACTTTGGAGAAACCCTCTATTTCCTGCGACAGAGATTTCATCCTTCAAATTCATCTATGGTGTCCAGACTTCTGTCTGGCTCGCGCTGCGGAACTAAAGATAAGAGCATAGAAGCAAGCGGGACCTTAAATTTGGTGCGCCTCAAAAATAAAAGTCCCTGGCTGCATCTAATTTTTTATTTGTGCGTCCTCGTTTCCTTTTCTCGCTTTCTCGTGACTTACAGTACATTCAAGGTATATATTTTATCAGTACGTGTTCCCTGATAATCGAACCTAAAAGTCTGTGCGCTGATAACACTGTGTTCTACCAATTCAGCTACAGGAACACTCATGCATATATATTAAAAAAAACATACTGATAAATACTGCACACAAACATTTAATATCTTTCTTAGTCAGAGTCAGTCTTTCAAGCGCTTTAAATGCAATAAATCTTCACAAAATCCCAATCGTGCAAAAGAACCAAATCGTATGTACAGATGCACAATAATAAATGACATTCTTTGAAATGAGAGTGGGAGGGCCGTATCAAAGTCAGAGCCAGAGCTGCATTTAGCAAAAAATAGCAGTAACGTAAGTTGAACTATAGCGCCATCAGCTGTTTTGGAATAAAGTTGCACCGCCGCATTTGTAAGAAAATCAAGCTAGGGTCCAAAAACTGAAAGTGGGAAATGGCCCTGTTGGTTTCCCTAGGATTATTATTTTAAATTATTTATTCAAGGTATTTACTTTTTAAAATGTAATTTTCTTTTTTGCATTCATCCATCTTTTTATCAGTCACAGTTTTCCATCTCTCTTTTTTCCGTCTTTCGTTCTATCAATAGACTCACAGGCGCACTCTATCCATTTTCTCTCCATACATCTACGTTTCTTCTTTTTCTTAACTTAAACTTAAAGGCTAGGTTTTCTCAAGAAAACAATGTTTGTTCTTGTTCAATGTTTGAACAAACTTTATTCTAGTTTAGTATATCTCTTTTGCCTCTTGGGCATAAAATACACACGTTTATGACAAACGGACATTACGAGGACTGTGTAGTGTGCTCATCCTTAAAGCACTCGAGTCGTATCCTCTTTATTCTGTAATAATGATCAGTACTTCCGGTCGCCATCTTGTCGTTTGCGGTGCACGGGTGCGCAGCATTAGATATAACATACCAAACGTTTTGTCTTTTAATTCTTAACCTTTCTATTACGAGATGTCGAAACGACATCGCTTGGATTTAGGCGACGATTATTCTTCGAGCAAAAAGAGACCATCTGACAGGTACGTTAGAAAATCTAGAGAGTTAGCTGTCCGCCGAAGAGGGGCTAGGTTGCCTCACCATGTTCGTGAGCTTATACGCGATAATACATTAACAGCGACCTTAGTGGTAATAAATAATGTCCACGAAATGCAGGGTTGTCACCAGAGGTTGATTTAACGTCTATTAAACGTTTTACGTTTACGCCGGAGCGCGAGTCTGTTGTGACGGGCGCCGCTAGCACGTGCACCGTCTGCGTCTGCACGCGCGCTCAGCGATTGAACACGTTGAGTAAGCCGCTCACATTTGACTAAATTATTCCTCTGCTGGCGTTATTTCTAGATAAAGTGTACGAGATGAAAACATACCAGGTAAAAAAGGACCGCAATATTAAAAATGGAAAACGCTGGGTATAAACATTACAGTAGTTTTAATTCATTTTAATTCAGACGTTTAGAACAAGTGTATCGGCATGTTTGCCTACGATTGCAAAATGCTAATGAAGGGAAACCAGTGGGAAACAATGTTAACAATGTTTTGCTAACCAATTAAAATGAATTATTATTACATTAAAATAGCAGCAATAGCTTTCGTTATTGCTTAGTTTGGAAAACGCTAGTCAAAACTGAATGATTTTGTAACTATTGACATCCATCAATAACAAGGATTGTTTGGGCTAGTCTCGCTAAACCAGTTTTATGAAGTGTTCCCTCACAATGACGTTCCATCACAACCTTCAAGAAACAACTGAAAACAGTGTTTCACAGACACCTGACTAACCCCTTAATGCTCCGAGGTTTCACGTTGTAAAAAATAAAAATTGCTTTGCTGTTCATCCAGTCGCTGGAATCAGAACTTTTCTCACATGTATATGTAGCTTTATAGACTAGGCCGCTTGGTTCTTAGGGCAAAATGTTAAATGTATATTTATTGTCACTTTTTTCTTAAATACATATAAAAAATCTACATGTCTTGGTTTCAGATGTAATCACATATGATGTGGAGTTTGAAAGCACTTTTTGAATAGCCATATTTGTTTGACCATGACAAGTGTGAACACTTTTGGTTTCCCAGAAAACTTAAACTTGAGTTGGTGGAACTACAATCGTGATGTTTCCTCACTGGACAACAAAGTGTTGGAAATGTGACATGATGTGTTCATTCTTCTGCTCTTGTATCTTCACCTTTAGTAAAGACCGCGACAGAGATCGTGATGACCGGCCGAAGGATCGGGACCGTAATCGCGACCGAGATCGGGACAGAGAGAGAGACAGTAAGGCCTCTAGTGCGGCCCTCAGCGCCAGTGTAGGGATGATCCCTCTGAAGCAGACGGCCATGCATCAGCAGATCAACCCCTTCACCAACCTGCCTCACACCCCACGCTACTACGAGATCCTCAAGAAGAGGCTGCAGTTGCCCGTTTGGGAGTACAAAGAACGTTTCAATGACATCCTCACCCGTCATCAGAGCTTCGTGCTGGTTGGAGAGACGGGCTCTGGAAAGACTACACAGGTCAGACTGTGCATAACTGCCTCACATCCACACATCATGAAGTGAATCCAGAGTTTCTTTCTAGCCATTTTGCATAGCAATGTGTGATAGGACGTTTGTCAGTCTGCTCCACATTAAACATCCGCGTTCTGATTGGCTGTGATATTGTCACATAGCACAGCAGTTTCACTTTTAAACGAATTTTGCGTCCCCGACGAATTAACTT
Source organism: Botia kubotai (assembly GCA_036877585.1). Taxonomy (NCBI): domain Eukaryota; kingdom Metazoa; phylum Chordata; class Actinopteri; order Cypriniformes; family Botiidae; genus Botia; species Botia kubotai. Next base: position 5,195 of record JAZGTI010015187.1, read on the forward strand.
ATAGTCCCCCAGAAAACTGAAATCTATGTTTTAGGCAAAATAATAGGAACATTGCTCACAGTAGACAGTTTTAAGCCTGCCAGTAATTGTCAGAAATTGATGAAGTGAATTGTTACACAACTGGTGTTTTAATTGCTGAACCAGTGATGCTTTTAAAGGAGATTAATTTAATGATACACCACCTCCGAGTTGCTGACAGTTTCTGTGGTGTTTTTTCAGGAGTTTATTTCAGATTAAGGCTAAGAAAATGGAGTTTAATATTAAAATGCTTAATAATGAGAAGGCCATCCAAAATCCCCTCCTGGTTTCTGAAAAGAGAGAAGCCGAATAACTTAATGCTGACACCATTTTTATAAATGAACTCATCCTGTTATTCAGATATTTACCCTTTTCTGTTCAGATCCCGCAGTGGTGTGTAGACATGGTGAGGGCCCTTCCTGGCCCTAAGCGTGGGGTCGCTTGTACGCAGCCTCGGAGAGTGGCAGCCATGAGCGTGGCACAGAGAGTGGCCGATGAGATGGATGTCATGCTGGGGCAGGAAGTCGGATACTCTATTCGATTTGAAGATTGCAGCTCTGCCAAGACCATACTAAAGTAAATCATTCTTCTAGTAGAACATATAATTGGTTTGCTGTATAAGAGACTACATGCGGGCTTCTTGTTTACAGATACATGACCGATGGTATGTTACTCCGTGAGGCTATGAACGACCCCCTGTTGGAGCGTTATGGTGTCATTATTCTTGATGAGGCTCACGAGCGCACGCTGGCCACAGACATTCTGATGGGTGTCCTCAAGGAAGTGGTGCGTCAGAGGACGGACCTTAAGGTTGGTTAAGGATCTGCAGAACACAAGCCTGTGCCACCTTATTGTATACACCCTATTTTACCTCCTGCAACCATTTTTAAGGGGATGCTTTGCAATTAGGTTTGTTTTTAGAGTCATATATTAGCTGTCAGATATATCATTAGGGGTCAAGCCCTAAATAAAGCCCTAAAGGAACAAAATTTTTTCCTCCGATTTCTTGGCTTGTGCCGAGTCGAATGCACCCTATGGCATCATTTTCCGTCATGAAAATTTTTCCGCCATTTTGAATTTTTCGAACTCCTAGGGTGTTTGTCTGATTTGCACCAAATTTGATATGCATCATCTACAGACACCCGTGACAAAAACTTGCTAGAACATTTTGGATTGGCCAATCCATTCTCATACTGTGCTTTAATGAATTAGACGAAGAGCGTACAATAATAAATATATGGCGGTATCTTGGCAATGTGTTGGTATATTGGCACAAAACATGGTACGTGTCATCACAGGCATTAACTGAGGGCACATGCCCCATTTCGTCACAGTGCCACCTACTGGTCTAGAAATATGAAAAATTGCTATTTTTGCTCATAACTTGAGTGCCTTGATCTGTAATTATGTGAGTGGTCTCTAGATTCCTTGAGGCATGCCGAGTCAAGCAATATCTGATTTTTATGGTGGGTCATTGTGGGCGTCACCAATTTTCAATTTTGTCATAATTGCATGTCATTACGAAACTTTACACGGTTCATTACCACCATATTCTGAAGTGACCTGCAAAGTTTAAGGCCATCGCCACCTAGTGGTCACAGTATTTAGTATTACAATAATTTTTGAAAATGCTTATAATAAGTGATTGCAATAACATATTGTCATGCAATCTCTTTCTTTAGATTTTTTGGTTATGCTGAGTTCTATGACACCTCATTTATCATAATCAATACTACTTCCTGTGGCCATTTAACATTTTTTTGTAATACCTACTTTTTTGAACTCCTACTGCTTTTGCCCGTTTTGCACGAAATTTGGTATGCATCATCTACATACATCCCAGACAAAATATTATTAAAAGATTTTTGATCCGCCAGTCCATTGTCATACAGCACTTCAACGAATTCGATAAGCATGCAAAAATGGATATTCTGTTTCTTGGTAACTCTTTGGTGTATTGACACGAAACTTTGTAGGTGTCATTGTCACTACATCCTGACCACATTAAAGAGTTTTAATATCTTGACAAAATGTGCAAATCACTTTATTGTGCTGTAATGGATTTTACCCATGTTTTCTTAAATAACTGTTTATCTCATCTTATTTTTCTTAATCTCACTGCTCAAGCATCAAATGCTTCCCATAGTGCTGCTCATGGGCCTGACCCTGTCATTGCTGCTTGCAGCTATATTTGAATATTGAATTTATTTCTATGAACATTTTGATGAGATCATTCATTTGAAGACAGACTGCAGACAGAATAAAAAATGCACAGCCTGTCACTTCAGTAGAGGCATGGCGACCGTTGCTGGGTCAGCCCATTTGAAAGCCATCAGTGCAAGAAGAGCAGGAGCGCAGGCGAGTTTTATGGCTGAAATGTGCTGGACGCAATTCTCATAAAGCAGATGGGTAATGACTACTTGTTGTCAGAAACAAATCAAAGGTTAGACGTGTGTTCAGAGACTGTTAAATAAGGTCGAGGTGACTCCAAGTGATCCCATGGCCCTCTGTCCTTATCCATCTTTAAAGTTTAATTCGCTTCAGGAGTAATTATAATGTCTCATGGTGTGGAATGACGTCAGGTAGATTTTAAAATAGCCCTGTGCTTTTTCTCCCTCTCTTACAATGATCATGTGTTAAAAACAAGAGGTGCTCTGTCTCCAGTAGCTCAGGCAAACCTGGACCAAATGCAGAAACTCTGTTGAATGGTGCCCATTTCAAAGTCAATTTAATCTCTGTTCTATTTATTCCTCTCCAGGTCATTGTAATGAGTGCCACCCTGGATGCTGGGAAGTTCCAGGTTTATTTCGACAGCTGCCCCTTGCTCACTATTCCTGGGCGGACACATCCTGTAGAGATATTTTACACGCCCGAGCCAGAGAGGGACTACCTGGAGGCGGCAATTCGCACAGTCATCCAGATCCACATGTGTGAGGAAGATGAGGGAGATGTACTGCTCTTCCTTACTGGACAGGAGGTGTGTCACTGATGTCCACTTATGATTGGTTTTGTAATTTCTTCTTTGATTGGCTTTGTAACTTTGCAGGTCGTTTTTATGCACAAACGGCTAAACTAAAGAAAGGTTAAAGTTCAAAAAAGCATGATAGGTGCTATTTAAGCGTCCTGTCCAGGCATAACATAGTGACGCTGTCTCATCCAATGATGTGAATGTGGCGTGTCTTTTTGTTTAACCAGTGGCTGGTGATGGGAGTGAATAACCTGTTTGAAAACTTCTGCAATTCTGTTTGGTAATGGTGCAGAAATTAGACCTTCTAGCCTTGATTGTCGCTTCACTTAGAGAGCGTAATAGAAATTTTGTAGGAGAAAAATGAAAAATTGCAGGTACTTCATTTTGGACATGTTTGGCTTTATGACTATTGTGTGTGTGATGTGCAGAATATTGCAGAAGAGATCAATGCTTAGATTGATACTGGCCGTGCACACAGCTGCTCTTGGCCCAAAAGCAAAAGCCTGTGAGAGATGACAGAGAGTGACCCAGATTCAGCCCTGAAATTAAGCCATTTATTATTTTACGTCTCCTGCAACCAGTGCTCACCTGAGCACAGTGGAGGGTTAGGAACCCCCCCAAATGATAAATATAGTCACAGATGGAAAATCACCAGCCTCACCAGTGTGCTTGTGCCGTTCCTTTCGCAAAGATAAAATAAATTATTTTAACAAATGACGCTTATAAAGTGTCTTTAGAGTTGCATTCACAAACGCTCTTGCAAAAATGAACGGTACGCGTTTATGGCACCATAATGCCAGCATTGTTTTCAGTCATCAGTTCTCCCTTCTATTTTCAAACAGAAGTCATGTCTTTGCGCCATCAAACTAATCCCATAATATGACATCCTGTTTATTAATGGTGTAGTTCTGTCATCCAGTGGCTGTGGTCGGGTGCACCCGTTTTAAAGAATTTTAGATTGTTCTCCGGCTCATTGCAGAAGAATGAAATCTAGTGGGCTGCAGTTGCAGTGTCTCCGTCATTGATAATTAAGTGACGTTTTCTCCTTGCTTTGCTTTTGCAGATCAGCTGTTGCAGGTATTTACTTCGGTAGCTTTTTCATGTGCTCTTAATAGGGTTAATAGAGATCTTGTGAACAAGGGTATTTTAAGGCTGGTGTGTTTGTTTCTCATCCTAAGCATCTGATGGGGCTAATGATCACAGTGGTAGATGTGGCTGTTATGTTTTCTTTAAGATGTTCATTTAACCTGTTAACTAGCACCAAAAAGACAAGTGTTTTTGGAAATGTTTTAGTCACCTAATGGCTCAATTTGGTCCCAATTTGGGCAGTGAAAGTGCTGTCCTTTTAGGTGGTCAGTATATACTTTTTGCGTTTAGGAGAAAAAAAAAAAGAGTTCATCTCTTCCGTGTCTCATTAATGCAGTGTCTAAGCTTAGCAGCAGAAATTTATGACTATAAGAATTACATCCATTCACATTAGGCTAGTTTAAAAAATGCAAAATCTTTACAGAAGAAAAAAAACCCTCACAGCTTTGCTTGTTCAAATCAGGCATAAATTACGGCTGATTAAGATTATTTTTCTCCTTTAGATCTGTGCCAGCTAATTTGCATCTGCAGCATGTAGATTAAAGGGGCCATTTTAAATATTTTCCCCCAGCATCGTATCGCACCCGCTGTGAGAAGCACGGGATCTCGTACTGGCGGCCGATTCCAGGTGCAGGCTCTTCTGCTTTGGCACAGCCCTGTGTCCCTCATCCCCTGGTGCCTTGGCAGCACAGATAGCAGTCCCGACAGCTGCTGCTTCCCGAGGACTGATGGACTATTAATAATCTGGCTAATTCAATCAATCCATTCAGATTTACCCTGTCCTGCTCTGTTGTGGCAGAGCTTTGATTAAGATGCACATGGCCAGCGGCACCATTTTCTGTGCACATTGTACCTCAGGGAGGCACGTTTGTACTGATGTGTCCACAGCTCTGCTGGGATAACGGCACACTTATGAACCTTAATGCTTCTATGGGTGAATGATCAGCTGTGACTGCTTAGAGAGGCAATGAAAGGAACATCAAATGTGTGTGAGATATAACTCACAGACTTTTAGGGCCTTTAGATGTCACATGCTTTGAGATTGATAGATGGTCTATTGTAAGACGGTGTAGTAGTATTAAATGGTTTGGCATTCAATTTTACAAAGTAAAAGTGGAGATCAGTGCCTGATTGTTTATCAGTCATCTTCCCTTTCCAGGTGAAGTTGCAATACTCTGTTTGGCCTGAGGATGGCGGTACTACATAGGCTGTGACTTCTAAATTAGCAAGCCTGTACCACTTAGGATAAGAATAACATTCATACAAGGAGAAAGACACATTATTCATTTGCACCCAAGGCAATATTTATACTTCGCCATAGAAGAAATTCAGTGACTGCTTGTATTAGTGGTTAAGATTAGCAGCGTGTCAAGCTGTTTTAAACGTTTTAAAACACCTTTTTCAGTTGCCTTCATCCCTCATCACTGTGAGAGTGGCTTTTTAGGCTGGCTTAAGAAAGCCATCATTCTGTTGCTTGATTTAAACTTGGCACAACATGTTTGTTGGCTTTGCAAAGCCAGCATGTTGTTATTGTATTTAAGCTAATTATGATGTTGACTAGTTAAAATCAGCGTACTGTTTTTGTATTTAAGATTAATATTAGTGGTGCTTGCGAAGCGACGCATAACATGATAAATCATGGTAGAATCATGCTAAAACATGCTAGCGTCATGCTATTGTGACTCAGACTCCTTCTACAGCTTTCTACAGAAAGTGTGCTATATCTTTTTTAAGGAATCAGACATGTATCTTAAAACAGGCATTTGAAATGTGCAGAATTCCATAGGCTTCCATTGATAGAATGTTCGGATCAGCTGCCCTCTTTCATTTACCTTTTATCAAACGACATCATTCATACTACATCATCTTTCTTTTTGGACTGATTTGTTGTGATTTGCTCTTGTTCTGCATCATTGCTGTTTCCTCTTTCACACAATAAAGCACATGGGAAGGTACATGTGCCTTTGTGACTGCCATTGTTAATGGCACAGTCACAGGAGGAATTCCTCTCCAAGCATCATAAGCGCCATGAACCCCAGCTCTCATTTTCTCACTCGCTTGACACAACTAAACCACCCCAAAGTCATAGTGCTGCTGATGTTTCCAATGTCGGAATTGATGTAGCAGTTAATGATGTTTGTAAGGCATGGCTGAGGTGAAGATTTATGGGAAGCTGATCCAAGAACAGTTGTTTGAGTTAAAGTTGGACATTGTTGTGGGTTCTAATATCACTCTGCTCACTCTTCAGGAAATCGATGAAGCCTGCAAGCGAATCAAACGTGAGATTGACGATCTGGGCCCGGAGGTTGGAGACATTAAAATCATCCCGTTATACTCCACGCTGCCTCCACAGCAACAGCAGAGGATCTTTGAGCCGCCTCCACCCCGCAAACCCAACGGAGCCATCGGCAGGAAGGTAGCGTTATATGCTACAGTGATAATGCTAATTGTAATGCGTGACAGTATACTGATTTCAGTCATGACTGAATTGCAGGTGAAAGAATAAGTCTGTAGTGTGTTTTATTTGTGTCTGTGGCAAAAAGTGTGAATGCAAAAATACAGAAATATTAATACAAGATTTTAAAGTATAAGCAGATGAAAGATTTAAGGCTGTTGGTAGAGGGAAGGATGAGGAATAAGGAGTGATGGAAATGGGGGTTCTTCTGCCATCGGTAGCTTTTAGGGCTGGCTATTGCAACCAGTTTGATGATTTAATTCAATTCGATTCTAATTAATATAGCTTCAATTCTGTTTGATTTCGATTCAATTTAATAACACATGAATATTTCAATAAAATTTTAGATCTGCTGACATATGGACATATAAATGTAAATGCTTTTAAATATAAGTGCTTTTGATAACTTTTTGTCATGGGTGTCTCTACATGCTAAATTTCGTGCAATTGGAGTTCATTTCATTCTGTCCTCTATCCGTGTGCCAAGTTTCATAACTGTCCTATGTAGCGATCTGTGGGCTGCCTAGACTTCAGGAGCAGAAGAAGAAAAAATAGCTGCAAGCAGCAATTACAGAATCAAGCAGGAAGCAGGAGGTGGGAGCAGGAAGTACGCACATTAGGAATAAATTTGGGGATTTTCCGAATCGATATCGTTTTCTTAAATTAAACATCAATTGAAATCAGAGAATCAGAATTAGTTTTTTAATTAGCCCTGTTAGCTTTGGTGTAGCAGTGACTCACAACATATGCTACTTTTGTCAGCATATGACTCTTTTCTCTAATTTTGGAAAGAGAAATTACTCATGTTTCTATAATTTGAGAAGCGTTGGAGCATCACCCTGTCTGTTTCTCCTGACTCTTTACTCCAATTTTGGAAAGGAATATTACTCATATCCTATCTACATCACTAGCCGTATGTCTGTGGTACTGCTTTTCTCTGCCAATACACAGAATAAAGTTATTTTGTGTTCTGACTAGCATCCAGAGGGGTTTACTTATCCAAATATCCAAACATAACCTAGCAGTCTTAAAGCCACTACAACACAGGTTATCCAGACATTCAGCTCAACATCCTTGACTCCACATAGCTAGTTGCTGATCTGAATCTTACTGCATCACCTTTATAGCTTGTTGTTCCTAAACGTAGTATGCTGCCTGCATAGGCACCTGTCTTCTCTGGCAGAATACTTTCTAGAGTGATAATTCATAAATGACTATTTGAAGTGTTTCAAATAGGCAGCAACTGTGGAAAAAAATAGTGCTCCACATGCAGGATATTCCAGTTGCTATTGATTTCCATACAGCCAATTCAATCAGAATTATACTGTATTCAGCGCACAGTTTTTTCTGCACAAAATATTCAGTTCTTAATGAATTTTATTTATGCTGTTTTCAGTGACACTTCATGGTTTTTCATGTTCTTCTGGGTCAGAAATGGTTTCGGTGCTGACGAACATGGTCATCCAGAAACACAGTTGAAAAAACATCACTGTCAGGACAGGTTAAAATCCGGTTTAACCTTCTGGTTTTCAAAACATATTCAAATTGGCCAGACAATTGAATTAACTTAGCTGCTAGCTAACAGTAACTTGTGTTTTATTATTCTGCTTTCATTCCAGTCTAAACGAAATGATTTTATAGGTAATTTACTACACATTTTCATAAACAACCTGGGATTACCGTTATTATTTGTTAATACTGGATTAATTAGGCTAAATCATACTAACCAATCTTAAATGGGTTAAGAACACTTACCGTCATTTACCGAGTTCCTGGGTTGTTACACACCAATTGAGAGACTGAGGCCTCATGAGTTTTGTGTTGGACAGATCCCCTGTTTCACCTGTTCATTAAAATGGATGGGTTTGATCT
>JAZGTI010015188.1:0-13591 GCA_036877585.1 Botia kubotai
TTTATACAATACAATAATTTACAATTTTAAAATAACATTAATACAGGTTTAAAGACAGATGTACCATGAGGCCTGCCACAAGAGCAATGACATTGGAGATGGGGTACACAAGCTTCCGGTCCACAGTGAACACCTTTATGTGTCTGAGCACAGCTCCATGTACCAAAGCTCCCAGTAAAAAGTTCACATGGCCGACCAGCACCAGCCCCAAGCCCATCTTCATGAGAATCTTATCATCCTTCAGATTCCCACAACAAATACCTACAGCAGGCACACACGCACGCGCAGACAGACAGACACACGCACGCGCACACGCACACAATCAGGCAACAGCAAACACAGCAGAACACTAAACAAAAATGAACAGCCAGTGAAACAATGTGAAATCCAGATTAATTTCTGCATTTCGTGACTTCATTGCAAGGGATTATGGGACTGTCAATTTGGACACCAGCTATGAGAACATAAGTAAATAAACCATAGCTGAGATTTTTGCATTAACTATAGCTTTCCTAAATAAATCAAACTAAATCATCACAAGGATCTTAAAAAATATATCATATTACGTAAAACATCTATAAACAATCATTAAAGACGTCAAGTTTGACGTAAGAACTCGACAGTAAAATCAATTTACTTTATAGATAACACCGAGGTTTCTGACGCAGTTAAATCAAATGGTCATAAACATAGAAGGTTAGACCAGACACAAAGGTGGAGTTGATAGTATGTTTTCAAGATAAGTATGACCACACCCAGACCACGTTAGCGAGCCTCGTCATATTCTCCCACCGCATGCAAAACCACCCTTGAATCCAGTTTAACTCACCCGAATGAACCATTCTGAAGTGCCTCTTTCTGGTTAATCCATATTTAGTCCATTAAAATGTCCATGGATCTTCTCCTCTTACCGTGTTTTTCTGCTTCTTTCCCGTTGTCTTCCCGTTCACCTGAGCTCAACGACATCGCCACGCCTTCCCCGGCAGCTCAGCTCACCCACCTGAATACGATACTGACCATCCTGCAGATGTCGCTGTGTACATGTACATTATATGTAAACCACTGACTTCCGAAGCTTATCGCTTTTATAAAACTATATGCCTGGCAAAGTTTCATAAAATAAAGCAAGAAAATGTAATGATATTAATAAAAAAACATTCCTCCGCAAAGCTTACAAACTTACAAAAACGCGGCTCGACCAATCATAATCAGCGACTGGAACTATTCGTTTTATGAAATTAAAGTTAGTCAAAATGTAACGTCCTCCAGGAAGTACACGTGTAAGTATATGTTAGGTATGGTTTACTGAATATACTGCCAACTACTTTAAATTTGTGTCAAGCAGAACATAATTTGTGATGGTTAACATAAAAAGAAGTTACGTTTCAGCGTACGCTGCAATGCACATTTTGGCAAACAATTGGGTACACAACACTTAACATATTATGCAGATTACATAGTGCATAATTAAATTGTTTGATCTTGTATTTGTTTTACCAGACAAATGAGGGTTCAAGCCTGTTTAGTTGTGTCTGCTTAACCGATTGGGGTCGGTGAGTCTCCGTACTCGTTAATTAAAACGGCTGTGCCTGATCACGTGACTCTCGTCAATTTATTAACCTGCACAATGTAAACGACACAGGAAGACTGTAATGCTAGTGGAGCCATAGTGCTAATTATTGTAAACTGACACACTCTTCCGGGTCAAAACTACGGGATGGGGTTGGCGGCAGTTTTCGTCGTCTGCTGTTGTAATATAGCGTTTGTCATATGTGTCGGGAAAATGTTTTATGGGTCGTTTCATTATACTCTCCGAAGTCATACAAGATGTCTGGCATGTCTCTGATTTTCCTGCCATTACAGAAGACGGGTATTTTCTGAATGAAATCCTCATATCTAAACAATTTCCATATGATGCCATATGAAGCACAGGCTCTCAATGAGCTAATGACCAGATTTCTGACAAGGATTGTGAACCGTACGTCTATCACCATTTCTTGGCACCTGTCCTCAAGATAAGGTCTCTAGTAGCTCAGAGGATGAGGGTGATGGTTTCAGACAGGCTGAGATGATAAAAGAATGAGATGGAGAAAATGTTTAGTATTAAACATTTCCCTCCTGGCTCAGTGGTTAGAGCATGTTGTTAACTACGCCAAGGTCATGGGTTCGATCCCAGGGATTGCACATACTCAGAAACAATGTGTAGTATAATGCAATGGAAGTCGCTTTGGATAAAAGCGTCTACCAAATGCGTAAATGTAAAGACCTGGATTTATCCCTATTAGATCGATTAAGCTCATTGGGTTGGCAGCTGGTGTTTAGGGTTTCATACCCCTGTATCATCATGCCTATATTTGCTTTATATCTTTTAAATTTGTTTTCAAGGACTGGTGTAGTGACCTGACAGCATTTTTGACTCACTAAGTGTGGCCTTCATTATTAACTGCCTGTATACAGGTGTTGTGTTTGGGGTGCAAATTAAATGAGGTGAAAAATGCACTTTTGGTGTTTTAAGTGGAGGAAACTATTATTTAGTACAATTTTTAATTGTTCATTTCTGCAGGTTTCAATTCTACTCCTGAATCTAGCCTGCGTAAAACATTTTGTCAGAACATCCTACATGGTTTGTGGTCAAACTTGTGATGACTGCCGTTTATTGGTACATTGTTTAAGGACTATGATGTCAAGTAACAAATAAAAACGTTTTAGACAAGACAATCCTTGTTTCACCATTTTAAATGGTTATAAATTAATCATAGGCATACAAATTGTGCAACTGCTTCTGTTAAAAAATATTTTTTAAGAGTGAAGCGAGGGGGCAGCACTTCTGACCCAGAAATTAACCCTATGCCAGCAGGACCTTGTCTCGTACAGTATTTTTTAATGTATGTAAGTTTATCTTAGTTTTTTACGGCTTGTTTCGTTCCTTCTATCCCCCGACAGCCGCACACAGATGTCGCTGTTGGATTACTCGGGGTGGTGGTGTAGGTGTAAACACGCTGTCACACCGCATGCTCGGAGCGTGTTTTTTCTCTTATCCCGAGTGTGACCCTGGCTGCTGTTTCCTCCGCTCCGGCTATAAAGTGCCAGCGCGTTTCCCACGCACCCTCTTTCCCCGGCCACCACACCGAGTGAGTGTGTAACTCACTGTTCTTCAATACCTTAAAAAAGAAAAAATATATATAAAAAATACAAAAGACCGAAAATCTAAAAAAACAAATACTTTTAACCCAAGACGTATTTCGAAAAGAGCGTATTTCTGTTTTTAAACACAAGGTTGCGATCTAACCAGACGGTTTTTGACGCCAAGTCCACTCTCAAGACGCGCCACTGGACTCCAAATGCTGTCGCTGTAATTTCTGCCGAAATCTTTTATTTGGAGAGTCCAGTAAAAGTTTAAAGTGACGAGATTTGTCTCACAAATTCTAGGACGCCGTTTTTACGCATAGGCTCAGGCAGTCATTTCAGCACTCGTTCCCAGACAAACCCTGAGCACAAAGGCTTAATCAAACCCGAGATATGAACGCAGCGACCGCGGGGAGTTATCCGATGGCTTCTCTCTATGTGGGCGACCTGCACCCTGATATCACGGAGGCTATGCTGTATGAGAAATTCAGTCCGGCCGGCCCGGTGCTGTCAATCCGCGTGTGTCGGGATATGATCACCCGGCGATCGCTGGGCTATGCCTACGTTAACTTCCAGCAGCCTGCGGACGGTAAGCTATGGCAGACAGTCCTCCGCCCTTCGTGTGTTTGACTTAACATGTGCTGGCATGGAGCTGTCAGTGTAACGGGAATAACGTGTCATTCTTTGTGCGTTTGATTGGGGATACTCGAGGTGATCCGTAACGCGCACTTATCTCTGTTGTGTGCTGCTGCAACACGCATATTAGTTATCCACATTAATGGCTTAAATTCTCTTAATATCGGATATTTTAAGAACGACTAGATTTACTGATGACTGCTAAACTGTATCTGTCAGACTGTATCTTTTGCATGTAAATGTGCAACATGGTATATGTGGATCACTAAAGCCGTGACCCCTACTGAGGGTATACAGCTCTTCTGTTGAGTTTGTTCATAGGTATTGTCACCTCTATTCTTTAAAGACATTAACTTGGATAAAATAAAACCCAAATATTATTGCTTATATTACTATAGGGGGTTTATTATGACAAAAAATGTGCACATATATTTGGAGTAATACAAGTAAGTATTTTAAAGTTCTATGCTCAGCAGTATCAAGTATTCTCAATAGTTGCCTATAATCAGGATGAAGAATTAGACCAGAATTGGATGTTCTGTTTGACCCACATTAATAATTTTGGCCCACATCTACAATAAACCTTATTATCAGATATTCTACACGGGACCACAATGGGTCGATCATTGTGTTTATGCATTGTTTTTTGAGAAACACTGCAGATCTGTATATATATATATATATATATATATATAAATAATAACATATATATACATGTATATCTATATGTATAGATATGGGAAGTGACATGAGCATGTGTGTTAGCCCACATTCAGATACCTAGCATGACCCATTTGTGCTATTTAAAGTGTCAGAATGGCATAATACTATTGTAAAGCACCTTCAGCTTTATCACTTAATACGTTTTTGTGCGTAGAATCTTATCAACACCCTGAGCTTCCTTATTAGTTAAGTGCACTGTTTCACAACTTACTAAATTGCTATTTATATTCTTAGTAATTCTTCTTTGTATTGCTAAGTCAGTTGTTTTAGTCAACATAAACTTTTTTGTACAAGCAGCACAAATGGTGCAATACAAAATATAGGTCTGTGGCTTTAAAACACAGTGATTGCATCACTGAAGAATAATTATATTCCACATCGTAGCCAAAACCTAATTTAAAAATATCATGTGAGGTCAGAATCCTTAGATGCTCTCCCACGACACCGTTCAAACAAGGGCATAACAAATTGTTGAGAATGTCACTTTTTTAAGCACTGACGTTGGATCTGCTTCTAACAACCAGAAAGGCCAGTAAGAGCCGTAAACCTGTTGTACTGTAGTAACATGTTTGCAACAGATACAGTAGACTGGGTGTGCATGAATCGAACCCACTTCGGCCATGTACCAGTTGCCCTCATTTACAACACAAAGGTTACAAGGTCAGAGTTGAACTCCCTCAACTCCACTTAAATGCTCAGATCAGCAACTGATAGTCAACGTGTTTACACAGTACAAGAGACAAAAGCTGCTGGTTAACACTGAGGAAGGAAATGAGATCTATGTGTAAGAAAACATACCTTAGATGCTGTTAAACATGGTTTTGCACAATATAGCAATATAGCATACTGCTGGGACACACACATGCTAAAGCAGAGGGCTTTTAGCTGCACGAAATACAAGAGTGCTAGTTTTTGAGTTTCACACTGTTTGGTCTTCAGCTTGTAACAGCTGCATTTGTAAACAGTTGCTGGTGCTGGTAAGCTTCAGCCACACACATTCCAGTGTCTCAGCCCCATCAATGGACACACAGCCTTGAACACATGCTGCCTGCCAGCACATTGCTCAGAGGACCCAACATTGCTAAATATAGAGGGGTTGCAACAAGGGCTGCCTGCACTGTGCCTGTCTTTTCTGAGAGGTGCGTTGGAGAAACAACCAGACAGGCAAATTCAGTGGTTAGCCACAATATGCGTCAGATCTACATGTTATTGAATGTTTGTGTTTAAAAACAAGCTGCAGAAGTTTTTTGGCTTGTTGCTAATATTGTCTGTGAGAAACAGGCTTTAACAGCTATGTGGTATACAGCATGTCAGGATGTGTGTGTCCCAATCAATCACTTTAAAATTGTGCATACTGTCCTGTGTAGACTGACAGTTGTTATTTGTAGTGGTCTAGCCCTGAGCTCCATGTTCAATACAATCACACCACAAACTGCTGATGGCAGCAGGCACAAGGCTGCTCCATTTTGTTCACCAGACATTTTTAGTGCTTGGTGTGTGTGTGAGGGGAGGGATATGAGGTACAGAGAGAAAGAGATCAAAATATATTACCCTAAATCACTAGATCACAGTTTCATATGAAACCAACTTAATTATAAAGGTTAGGTTACACTTTATTTAAATAGTCTACGTTAGACATTGTACTAAATATTACTACAATTAATATAACTACATCAACCAACTATCACTAATTTGAAAACTTAAAAAAAAACTTAAAAACTCTTATTAGTGTATTAATAGACTGTTAGGTAAAGGTTAGGGGTTAAGGTAAGATTAAACTGGTGTACTTGTAAAGTTACTTATAGTCAGTAGAATATCTGTTAGGAGACCATCAAATAATGTGTTAACAAATATTTAAAAGACACTCTACTAATACTCTAACAATTGGTAGTTAACAAGTAGTTGCAAAGCTACCTAGTAGAAGGTCTACTAGGTAAAGCTGCTTTAGTAGTTGACATAAAGTAAGTTAATGTGGCGTCTGTGGGTCTGAATGGGTTAATCATTGTACCACCTCAAAACTTCTTTATAAAATCATTTTAAAGGGTTTGCTATGATCTGTTACTGTAGCACAGGATCAGCCAATAAGCCTATTTGGGCTTTCTGACCATAGACTATAACATCCACACTAGAAGGTGAAGAGCAGAGATGTCTCACATCTGTGTTTGTGGTTTCAGCCGAGAGGGCTTTGGACACTATGAACTTTGATGTGGTCAAAGGAAAGCCAATCAGAATCATGTGGTCACAGAGAGATCCATCACTTAGGAAATCCGGCATTGGAAACGTCTTCATAAAAAATCTGGACAAGTCTATTGACAACAAGGCCCTGTATGACACCTTCTCTGCTTTTGGAAACATCTTGTCTTGCAAGGTGAGAAGAAACTTTAGAACCCTTTAAAAATTAAAAGTCTCTTCACATCCTTATAGCAATCACCAGTACACTAGTACTTGTAGCAATTACAAGCCTTATAGCAATTACAAGTACACTAGTACTTGTAGCAATTACAAGCCTTATAGCAATCACCAGTACACTAGTACTTGTAGCAATTACAAGCCTTATAGCAATTACAAGTACACTAGTACTTGTAGCAATTACAAGCCATACAGTAATCACAAGTACAATATATTTAGATCACAAGGTGATCTAAATATATTTATGTATTTAAATATCTTTTGTGGAATACACAGGACCAAGAAAAAGGTTGTCCAATCCTTGCATTCGGTCCAAATGCAATGATAGGATGTCCATCTCGTTTGTCAAACTATGTATGTGTTTATGTGTTTTGGAGGCGGTGTGGCTTTGTAAAGTGCTCTGAGGGGAGGGTGGGATCTTATGCCTCAAAGCTAGTATTTGCTGACCCCTCCGAAATGTGTACCCTACCTTTAACTCATACATGGCTGATACATAACTCAAACATTTATTTTGGGGATCTAACAGTTCAAAAAAAGTAATGTTTGCATATACAGTAAAGCTATTTGTCGCCATTAGCGGCAATAAACAGAATTGCATTTTTCCAACCCGTCCCAACAAGAAATCCCCAAACTTACAACATTGGTTGAGTTAATGTTTCTGTGTTGGGCTGAGCAAACAAACAGCACAATGTTGAAAGCACCACAGAACCACAGTGTTTACACTCTTATGAGAAAACAGCCTACAATTAGCTCCATTATAGTGATACCTGCACGTTAAATTGGAACCATCACCTTTAAGAATATATTTTAAAGAATATAATTTAAATATTTTTGTTTTTTATGTATACTAATAATACCCAACTTTAACCAGCTTTAGTCTTATGATGATTAAAATTTTCTTTGTGTAAAGTAACAAGTCAGAGTTGAACACGCCGTAAAACAACAGCTGTACAGAAGACAGAGGTTCGGTAATCTAATTCCTTCTGCAAACTGACTCTGTGTCTGCTGAACAGGTGGTGTGCGATGAGAATGGATCTAAGGGATATGCCTTTGTGCATTTCGAAACTCAGGACGCTGCCGACCGCGCCATTGAGAAGATGAACGGCATGCTGCTGAACGACCGCAAGGTGTGAGTGTCCAAACAGAGTCATGTGACAGGAAGCAGAGACGTTGCATAATGTTGATTTCCACCAAAAATAAGTTACCGTGCTTTAATTTATTTAAAAATCACAAGTAAAACACAGTGGAAGTGAATGGAGTCAGTTGGAAAACATTTGTCAGTATAAACACAGGATATAAACATATTAGATATAAACATAATTCCAGTGTGGTTAAATTGCACACTAACCTTATAAGTTAAACTTACAACTTACATAACATTTATTAAAG
The DNA here is from genome assembly GCA_036877585.1 of Botia kubotai. Taxonomy (NCBI): domain Eukaryota; kingdom Metazoa; phylum Chordata; class Actinopteri; order Cypriniformes; family Botiidae; genus Botia; species Botia kubotai. The sequence goes on from JAZGTI010015188.1 coordinate 8,284, forward strand.
ACCTTTAAATCAGTTTAAAGTCACTGTGTAGACAGTGTAGCTCAACATCCAAATGCAACATCATGAGTGATTGCTTAAGGTTATTAAAATCATGTAAAAGTTTTGGTCATTTATAATGAAGGAACTGACTCTGAATCTGCTCTTTATATTCCAGCAAACTAAAAATGTCTTCTAGCATGCCTTTGTGTTCAAGTTTTACCCGCTGCAGCTGTTTTGTGTTTACAGTTGGCTTGCAGCTGTCGGCCTGAGTCTGTAATTGTTTTCTGCATCAGCTGTGTTGACCGATGTTTCTGTGTCCGTCACGTTTTATAGGTTTGTGGGGCGTTTCAAATCCAGGAAGGAGAGGGAAGCGGAAATGGGAGCCAAAGCCAAAGAGTTCACCAATGTTTACATCAAGAACTTTGGAGAGGACATGGATGATCAGAGACTGAAGGAGCTCTTTGATAAATATGGTGCGTTTGGGAATATAAAGCGTTTGTGGTGGTGGATCTGAATTCCCCCCTTTCTTTAAAATACGAAGTTTGTTTTGCTTTTATCTGCAGGTAAAACACTGAGTGTGAAGGTCATGACTGACCCCACAGGGAAATCTCGAGGATTTGGCTTTGTAAGCTATGAGAAGCACGAGGATGCTAACAAGGTACAGAAATGACAAAAGGCATCTGTCGGGTGTTTTGCATTCTAATTGGATAACTAAATCAGCCAATCAGCAAATGGAAAAGACAGATCAATGAATTGTGATGTTTTGTTTGTCTCAGGCTGTGGAGGAAATGAATGGCACAGAGCTGAACGGTAAGGCCGTGTTCGTTGGCCGAGCTCAGAAAAAGATGGAGAGACAAACGGAGCTCAAGAGGAAGTTTGAACAGCTCAAACAGGAAAGAATCAGCAGATATCAGGTACACGAGATGCCAGGTGTGTGGTGTGTCAGTTTGTGAAGAACATTTTTTAAAACACATTTGTCTTTACAGGGTGTAAACCTGTATATCAAGAATCTCGATGACACCATTGATGATGAAAAACTTTGCAAAGAGTTCTCGCCTTTCGGTTCCATTACCAGTGCCAAGGTCTGTTTACACCCGTCTACAATCTGGATTCAGTAATCTGGATTCTTCACATATAAAATGGCCCAAATTATGGAGTTTTGTTTAAACTAATGTCTAATGCATGAGGCAGGTGATGATCTGAGATGTCTTGCTGTAGGTGATGCTGGAGGATGGCAGGTCCAAAGGTTTTGGCTTTGTGTGTTTCTCCTCACCTGAGGAGGCCACAAAGGCTGTGACTGAGATGAACGGGCGTATCATGGGCTCTAAACCGCTGTATGTGGCCCTTGCACAACGTAAAGAGGAACGTAAGGCTCATCTGACCAACCAGTACATGCAGCGTATCGCTGGTATGAGAGCCATGCCTGCCAATGCCATCATAAACCAGTTCCAGCCTGCCAGTGGATACTTCATGCCAGCTGTGCCACAGGTAAAATGAGTAAAGTTTATGCCTACATAAATCTACTGACAATAAACCAAAATGTATTTGGGCTTTCAAAGTTAAAATATAGAGATTTAATTTAAATTTAAATGCATGAAACTGAATGCATTAACATGTTAACTGAATTATGAGATTCATCTTGATTACATATTTAAATTGATTGACAGCCGTAATACATATACAGCTTGTGCTTATTGATTTCAGCAGTGAAAACAAAAATTTTGGGTAGGCAACCTATTCTGTCCTAACAAATTTAAGCATAAATGTTTGTTTGCCCAAAATGGGTATGAAATATTGAAACACCAATTTAATTGATTGTGTTGTAATTAATTGATTAATTCACTCCATCTGTTTCTTTTAAATGCATCCCAGGCCCAGAACAGAACAACATATTATGCACCCAATCAACTTACTCAGATGCGTCCGAACCCTCGCTGGCAGCAGGGGGGCAGAGGTCAGGGTGGGTTTCAGGGCATGCCGAGCTCCTTGCGCCAACCGGGGCCCCGTGCCAGCATACGGCACTTGGCACCCAATGCCTCGACCCAAGGCCCACGTGGAATCCCCACAGGTGCACAGAGAGTGGGTGAGAAAACCCGCCCACTAAATGACCTTATGTGACACCTGTTTAAATAAAGTCTTAGTATGTTCCAGTTGCTCATTTGCTAGATCATGTAACCAGTCATGACCGAGACCAGTGGTTAATTACGTTAATTATTTTAATATGAAATAAATCTATTCACTGCATTGGTAAAATATATGTTGTATTAAATTGAACATCTAATTTAATATCATGTGCTTTATACTTAACTCCTCATTTCACCTTTTCATCAACTAGGTGGCGCTGGTCAACCGATGGGCCCCCGCCCTGCCATGGGGGTGACGACCCCACGCGCCATGCCCCCTTACAAGTACGCCACCGCCATACGAAACACTCAGCCTCAGGTGGTGCAGCCCATTACCCTGCAACAGGTGTGTATAAACACAAATACACACTTTGTAATGCATGTTACACAAAATCTTATAAACAAAATCAGATGAAGCCTTGTTGAAGATGAATCAGTTTAATAAAGCTGTTGTTTAAAATCTCCTACAGGCTCAGCCTGCTGTCCATGTGCAGGGCCAGGAGCCCCTCACTGCTTCTATGCTTGCTGCCGCCCCACCTCAGGAGCAAAAACAGATGCTCGGTGAGATGACGAGGCTGTAAGCATGTTCAGCCCTTTTTGATTCATTTGCTCCCTGGGACAATTTTGACCACAATGTTTCTGATGCACATACAGTCCAATGAGTCATTGTTCCCCAATATAACTCAGTTTTTAAATGTTTACTTCAATTCTTTCCTGTAACTGTCTGTACAGTGTTTATTTTATGGTGCACTTCCCTGTTCTGCTTTCTTTCAGGTGAGCGGTTGTTCCCTCTCATCCAGACAATGCATCCCAGTCTAGCCGGGAAGATCACAGGAATGCTGCTTGAGATAGACAACTCAGAGCTGTTGCATATGCTGGAGTCCCATGAGTCTCTGCGCTCCAAGGTGACAGTCGTTGTCTGCATTGAAAGCTTCCAATAACAAACACTCAGTCTTCTGAAATAACAGAAATAGTCACAAGCCTTTAGCAATGTAAAGTCTATTCCCAGCCAACAACGATCTCGGAACATTTCTTGCAAAGTTCTCTCATAAAATTAGATCTTTCAAAAAAAGTAGTACAATGCTTTTTACGTGATATTTTTCAAAAACGGATTTCTTAAATTGTTAGTGTAACATTTTAAAACAATACAGTTGTTAAAAAATATTTTAAGTTATTAGCCTTCTTATAACCAAGCAATAACACAACACAGCGTTAACACAACATCTAAGAAACTGGATGTTTTGTACTTTCCTAGAACATTCAAAACAACATTATTCACATTTTTGTTACTTGTCATTTCTTAGCTGGGTTTATGGTTTGTTTGGCTGGGGAAATAACGTTGTGTTTATTTGTTATGCTCATTAATAGACTCACAGACATGCAGTTTTGCGGTAGATGGTTTGATCTGATTTATTTGATTGCTGATTTATTTATTTCTTTTCTCAGGTGGAGGAGGCTGTCGCTGTGCTTCAGGCTCATCAGGCCAAAAAAGACGCCACACAGAAAGTGGGAGTCAGTGTTGCCACTGCAGCTGCAACATCCTGACAAGTAACTATTATTGTTATTGCCATTATCCAATGTAGACACTATATTAGATCTGTTTCATTAAACAGCAGTACAAGACTGCAGTACTGTTGACCTTACCAAAGTGATTATATCTTAGGTTTGTGCAGTGGATCACAGTGTGACATCATGTTGTTTGTCCGCAGGTAACAACTGAAGAGAGATCATCCTGGTGGCATCCAATATCAACCAAACACAAAAACAAAATATTAAAAAAAGAGAAAAAGACAAAAAGATACTTGAATATAAAGAATATAATTTCATTGCAGGGCTTATATTTTTAACTCTGTAATGATTTTTATCACTGATATCTAAATTTAATTTAAATGAAAGCAATTCTGTGAGTGAAGTGCCTCTATATTGTGGCCGAGACTGACTTTTTCTATGAGGCAATTGAAAACTTTGCTTCTCCGAGCTGCGTGTTTGCTGCTTTGATTGGACCTCACTTGTCCCATGACAATAACCTGAGTGGTGTGGCGCTCTAAATAAAGGGATGACTATGTAATTTAATTGTGTCGTGTTTCTCCTTTTATTGTCTAAACATTGTCATTACTAAAACAACAACATAACGTTTTGTACACACGGTACATAACACTAAGTACATACAGTACATAACTAAATAATATTTTTCTCAGTCAATGCATTTTTGAGTTTCAGATAGAAATTGTAGTGCAACTGGTCAGCTAGCTACAGTATTAACCCTAAACCTTGTGCGCTTCTGTCTTAGTGCTGTCATTCACTCTCCGCCCCACTAGAGGGTGACAGACAACAGCATGGCATGTATAAGCCACAGTGGCGAAGAACGTAGTGTTAAAGGAAAATGGCGGCGATGGAATGGGTACTCTGTTGATAAGAAAATCATCATAATTATAGATCAAAATAAAAGTCCTACGCTGTTTTGTGCAGTATTTTAATCCGGAAGTCTGTTACATGTTTGTTGTTGCGGATCCAATAATAAACTGCGGACATGAGCATATCCAAAGATGAAATTGGTTGGACTTTTACGTTCAATACATGTTTACACGTTAGATTATGAAACAGGTGAGAAACATACAACAAAACACTATAATCACATTCACACACAGATTCTTCGCTTATCGTTTGCCTTGTCAACACACAACACATACAAACACTTCCATCACTTTAAACACGTATGACACAGTTACTGTAACGGTCACAAAAATGGGTTCGTCACGTTAACACGCATCATGTCTGAGTTGTGTATAAAAATCATTACAAAAAAGGTGAAATTTGTCACTTTCTCTGGCTGTTTATTTCCACCAGGATGCAGCAGTTTCCATTGATAACGAGAAAAACGCATGGTGTGTGTGTGAGAGTCTGTGTCTTTTTCTAATTTGTAAATAAAAATTTTATAGTCAACTTTCCCTTATTTTTTCTGCCAAATAGTAAAAGTTAGTTACTATTAGTTTATATACTTGTTTAATTGTAGGTTTGGATTTTTACGAGACTTTTTATCATAACAGAAAGCTGTTGTTTTTGTTACACAATACTGTAGAAACCATTTAACAATATTTAAATCCTCTTGACTCAATATAATGAGAATGTTCTTAAGATCCATTATTAAATAGAAAAAGTATTACCAACTTTATCCAGCAGATGGCAGAGGTGCTCCAGGAAGCCTC
>JAZGTI010015189.1:0-13590 GCA_036877585.1 Botia kubotai
AACACTAGAGAAAGGATGAACACTAGAGAAAGGATGAACATAGGATGAATACATATATTTAGTAGGAAAATACATAACAGAGATCTATGACCAGTTCATTCGTAACAATGATTGTTGGCAAAAACAAAGTTGGCCTTTTGGATTTTTGTCGTTTCAGAATTGTTTCACTGAAATTGTGCTGTTAAACCTATAATAATTCCCCAAAAGGTCGACATGTGTTCAGTGATCCGGGTAACACTGATGTTCAATAGCCAAGACTTTAATGTATGTGCCTATACAGAGACTGACCGGTTTCTTAAGCCTCAAGTGTAAGATGAAGGCAGTACAAGGTTAATTAAGTTTTTTTCTTTTTTTCTCAGTCAGGAATTTCCAGCCATGGCTAGAAGGCATCATTATGTGTGTGACACTAAGGCTCGTTTGCAGGAATGTATTAAGCAAAGTAAGATTCTTTAATATTCTGTAAGCACACACCTTCTCCATCTGCCTCAAAGGAATCTGTTCACGTGGCCACTTAACCAAAAGCTTTAGAGGTCAAATTAAGTTGACTCCTCTGCAAAGGTAAAGTTCACAATTCCAGAATGTTTCCCCAAAATAAGAGAGCCACAAGATTGCACCGTCTTCTAAAATCCATGTAGCTTTCTTAAAACTATGTACAGCGGTCCAGTGTATGCCTGTGTCGTTGTGTTTACGTGTTTGTGAGGAAGAGATTCTGAGGAAAACATGCAGAATAGATGCAGTAGCTGTGACAGAATGGTGTCACATATGCCTGGATGCTGGATGACAAGCCCCATGTCAACCTCACTCCAGCCCCCTTCTCCCTCTCTGACACACCGTCAGAATCAACCGGGACACCTCTAATGCAAGCAGATGTAACTGCTGTGCCTGGAACAGAAAGGGAAGCGTGCGTGCGGAACAATGGAAGGAAAGCTTGGTCGACATGAAGCCACAATAGGATCCAAACAGTCCTAAAATTGTTCTATTAGGAAGAGCAATGAGGATCCCGTCCTTTGCTTAGACTCCATTACATCAAAGCCACACCCTGTGTCTGCCTCTTTACAATGCTATTTGATGTGTGAAGGAAAAGGTCTGGTGATGTAGTAAATGTGATATTACAGTTTTGCCTTGTGTGATCCGCCACCTTCGCGTTAGATTTCGCTCAGGGAGAAATGAAAGATTAGATGTATAGCAGAGCTGACGGAGATGTAATGGAGGTAATGGCTGGATAGACATAATACACTGCATTTATTTCCATTGCTTTTAGTTTTTTCTAACACCTACGAAGGTTTTTCGGCAGATTTGGAAGCTAAGGGTCTCCCACGAGCCCGAGCAATCACAAACATCCAGGAAGGCTTAATGCGCATCTTGATTCATAATTTAAAGTTGTTTACAGAAATATTTGGATAAAAACACCTCTACCTGTCCAATCGTGCATACTTATAACTATTTCACTTCTGTGAGGCTTATAGCAACGCTCACGAATGTGTGTCAGGTTCGAATGCCAAAAAATCTAAATGAAAATTCAGCCACCTGTCTCGCAGACATCCTTTATCACTAAATCTGAGAAATTGAATGAATCTTGAATGAAGGCAGCAGGTTTTGGTGCGAATCTAGAAAGAGGAGATGGTAGCAGATTCAGTTAAACATCTGCGATGACTCGAACACTTCCATGTGGGATGTTCATGAGAGGAATATTTGATGGTACGGATAAAATATGTGTCTGCTGCCTGTTGCACAAGTAATCAGCTGGATTCTGGCTTCTCTTAGTCCAAATGAGTCTTGTGCTCTCGTTCCATGTCTCACTGAGCAAGTGTAGAGCAGGAGAAATGAGATACCTCCTCTGCATGTGCTCTCAAGCCTGATTCATGGGGCCTGCAGGAATTGTGGGTAATTTGCATAATTGTTTGGCACTTGTGGGCTGTGGGAGTGTCCTGTAGGCCAAAGAAACAGAGAGGGAGGAGAGAACACAGAACAAAGGGCAGCTCTGCTTGATATACAGTGAGGGCCAGTGGTGAATATGAGTCACAGCACCTCTGAAAGCATCAAGTGCATTAAGAGTATATGCTATGACACAAGCTGCTTTTCCACAGGTGATGTTGCACTGTAAAAAAAACCTTGACTTTACAACTAACAGACCAGCGTCCACAGAAACTCTTTCAGATATAATATAACATCAGTTCTTCTGAGCAATTTGAAGTCAGCTTTTTTTACAAGCAGTCTGTACTAAATGGTCTCTTTGATCTTTAAAAATACATGTATAATTTTTGCCATTTTTACTTTTTAGCTCCTTTGCAGGTTTGATTGTCTAAAACTACTTCGTTTTTTTTATATGTGATATTAAAGGCAGAGAATTCAAGCAATGCAGACTTGACGGATCATTTCTGAATTGCTGTTTTGCAAACTGCATAGTACAGCAATGATTTGATTTTAATTGTTTGGTGGTTGGGCGAGGCAAAGGGTCTGTCTGCTCCACTGTGTCGCCTGAAAGTCCAGCGACGACTCAGCAGGCCTGCTCGGGTCTGAAGTTTTATCATGAGTTTTCACAGCTTCACTGAATAAAACATAAATTCTCTTGATGTTCTGCAAACAGAAAGATTTAAATAAAAACAAACTTCTGTCTCTGCATTTTATTACTTTTCAGCTGTAATGTGTGTTTGTCGTTCAGTGGTCCATTTTATTGCCTCTTATTTTTATCCTGTTGCATTCCACAGTTATGAAAAAGCAGACCGTGGACAATATTAATATTTAAAGTCATCTTTGCTTTTCCACAAAAACTATATTGGCACGGCAATCTAATCAGACAGTTTTCTGAATGTTAACATTTACATGTTTAATAGCAGTCCTGTGATCATGATATCAGAATACTGTTATTATTTTAATCTGATTATGCTTGATTAAGTCAAATAACTATTATTGCAGTAAAATGTGCGAGTACTGTCTAGGTACCTTGTTTACGATCATCAATAAAACGTGATGAGCTTGTGAACAGGTCCACGTCTGACCAAAAAGTGCTCCAGAAGAAGGAGGAGGAGATTCATGTACATTCATCATGTGGCAAAAGAGACACAAGCTTATGGGAAGTTCAGGAAATGAAGTGTTGTGTGTTCATGTGTAAGATCATTTGCTTTTATTGATAGTCGAAAACATACCTGAAATATCTCCATTCCAGCGTTTCCAACCAGAACTGTCATTAATGAGGTGAAAGGTGATTGTAATTCCAGAGCCCCACTGGAGCGGCCAAAAACAACTCATAGTTTTCATGTGTTACACACACTTTTAATTATCAATTATTCAGCTAAAAGCAAATGTTTCCCGGCACAGCTTGTTTCAGATATTTCAGAACACACACACATATTTGTGCGCACACACACAAACATACACACAAACACACACACACAGCTGCACACAAACACTAAAACAGTCACAATGCCACTTCCTATCATCTGCCTGTAAATATGAAAGGGGCCTCCGGGTTCGTTGTGTCATGTTTTCCAGACATCTGAGGTAATTGAACAAATTGCGTGCTAGTTGCGGTTATGCGCAGGGGTCAGAATGGCTGTTAGTAGTAAATGCATATGTCTGTGTGCCTCTTATTAATTGCATGAATAGCTGTTTCTGCTCTTCTTTTCCTACTTGGGAGTCATTAGTCGCTTGACAGGTCTGCCGAAAGCTCTTTCAACTCAGCCATGCAGCTCAAAGAGAGAGAGAGAGAGAGAGAGAGAGAGAGAGAGAGAAAGAGAGACAAAGGCAAGATGGAGAGAAAGCAAGTGTGAGAGAGAGGGAGGTAAGTGAGAGACAGCAAGTGAGAAAGAGAGAGAGAGAGACAAAAGCAAGAGGGAGGGAGAGAAAGCAAGTGTGAGAGAGAGCGGCAGAGCAAGTGAGAGAGAGAGAGATGGAGGTAAGTGAGAGACAGCAAGTGTGAGAGAGAGAGAGAGAGAGAGAGAGAGAGAGGAAGAAATAAAGCTACAAATGAGCAGAAATGGGTACATGAATGTCATAATAAACAAATAACTACACAAGAAGAGAAGGATTAAACGACAGCAGTGCTTTATAAATTTCCAGTGTGTTGTTTTTGTATGTAAGAATATTTAGCTGTTTATACAGATTCCAAAAACATTGTTTGGTATAATAAGAATCATGTATTTTTCTAAGACAAGTAACACGCATTAATGAAATCTTAGATCTATTATACCTGAAGAAAGCTAATCTTTCTCACTTGGAATTGGAAGATTTGAGATGTAAAAATACTAGTCGATGGTTCAAATTCAGATCAAACTAATTTGCAATTTTGCTCAAAAAGACAGCAGAGTGTATTTTGTTTAAAAATATACTTTATGTCCCCAGTTCATAAAATAGAATAAGTTTAATTTTATGAATGAAGTTTTTAATCAATTTAGTTCAGCTATTTATTTGTGCATTAAAAATTTAAAAAATAAGCCATAAGGCAGCTTGAAAAAAAATGGAAAATGGAATAAGTTTTAGGAAAGCAGTCATTTATAGCAGGAATACAGTTTGGCAGTTTATCTCTTAATTAATTTTACAATTTAAAATGAATGATTGTGAGGAAATTCATGATAAAACCAAAGCAAGTGGATCACATTTCCTGACCACATGCACACTGCAAAAAAGTGTTTGTGATGAACACATCATAGACGTTTTTAGCTCTAAACCACAAAAAAATACCCATTTTCTAACCCAAACCCAAGCTGACAGCATGGCTGTGCGAAGCTATTTCGGTTTGTCCGAAGAATTTATACGTCATTTTAGAGGAACTAGACGGGTCTTGATCACTCCTAGATTAAAGTCTGCTAATGGAGACCAGAGCAGGGTAGAGAGCTGCTGTTACCATGACGAACGGGCTGTGAGTGTAATCATAAAGGACAGGAGCGTTGTTTGTGAGATAACAGCGCACGTATCAACATGTTACAAAAGCGCCGCGGTAAGTGTGATCTGTATATTTCTCTTTTTCCAACAAATTCATGCAATAACAAATAGCCCATTCCATTTCATCTACGAGACGCACTGTGAATATTAAGACATAACAGAACAAATCCAGACACTTATCTGTAAACTCAAAAAGCCATGAATTTCCCAGTTTGACTTAATGGTCAAAACGCACATCCTGATAGCCAGCACTCAGCATCTGTTTTCAATGCCGCAATGAGGCTTTTGATGGCCATGCTGCGTGGTGACGCATATGCAGATTAGCATTGATGATTCCAGTGGCCAATAGGCTGCCAGGATGAAGCTATGCTTTGTCCTCCTGTTTTCCCAGCGTACTAAGTAACTGGATGTTTTTTAACACGCTCTTTGCAATGTGTCAAGTCAATAATTATTGTGAACTATTACAGTGTTACCTTGTGCACCTTCAAGCACTGACCACACCAATACAAGAGGATCGTGGGTATTTGTTCACACTGTCTCCAGCTGGACACATATATCTGAAACACAGCAGATCTATCTGTAGCTGAAATCTCTCATCACTCACTGAGGTGCCCCCCCCCCCCCTCAGTGATTCATCAGCACACAGAGAAGGAGAGCAGCAAGGAGCAAGGCAAACATGTCACTCTGTAATGGTTCCTCATTCTACAGCAGCAGACAGGTTAATATTTGTACTGGATGATCTCTTAGCTCTTCAACAAACAACGAATGAGTGATCATAAAATGGACAAAGATGGAGGCTTTCAAAACCATTTAAAAGCTCGGACTGCTGCCTGTAAGTGCAGTATGTTGATTTGTCCTAATGACATTTTGTCTTGTGCAATAGCGACTCCGACAAAGAGTGTAAAACGTGGCTGTATAGCATGGCGCAAGCCACACCAAGGTCATGGGTTCAAACCCAATTTAACACATGAATGGATCAGATGTTTAGGACCCGTTTGGGGGTGTCAAAATCATTGAATGTCAAAGTCATTGACATTGAATTAATCGATATAACATAAAAAAAGTATTAATTTAAAACTATTTTAAAAAATGCTTACTGTATATAAATTAAATAATAAACCAGATTTTAAAATGACTAATAAAAGTCGATAAAAACACAAAAGTTGTGTAAATGATGTGCGGAGAGAACATAAAAATCTTGCGTAGTGGCTTATTTTCATAACAGCAGGTGTGTGAGCGCATCTGCTCCCCCAGGTCCAGTTTTTCTTCTATCTGTATGTAAATATGATAAGGGATGTAGTTGCCACAGTCCCTAATATCCACATTAAACAGTCCTCGCAAGCACCTATTATAATATGATGATGCAGAATATTAGCCCTTGTCCTCACTCAGGATGAGAGATGAGGGAACGCATCATTTAAATGCACAACGGCGCTTCTAAGGGGAAAAGTTTCAGCTTGCCTGCTGCACAAGGCAATTGTACCAAACATTAAATCTAAATGTTACTTCAAACATTGTGAATGTAATTATTTGGATCAAACCAATAACTGAATGAACCAGAGAGCTGAATAAATAGTATTTTCATTGTGTGTGATCCGCCACCTGCACCTAAGACTGATGTCCTAACCTAGCCGATTATCAATTTTATTCTCAGTCTAAATTTATATAGTCATCTCACAATCAGAGAGAGTCTGTGTGTGTGTGTGTGTGGCCACATCTCTGACAACATCAGGCATGTCTGATATTAGGATTTGTCGTTTTGTCATTTTGCTGTGGGTTTTGGTTTTGTGGCCTTATTCAGTATTCTGTGAGACAATTAATACATTAACATTTCAGGAGAATCACACTCCAGATGTAATGTACTTATAACCAAGCAATCATGTTAACACAATGTTTTAAAACCTGGACATTTTGAACTTCCTAGAATTCTAGAACTTTCAAAATAATTTGAGAACGTTTTTGTTATTTAATGGAAACATTACGGAAACATTGTTACAGCCTAAAAGTTTTAGCTGGGATTGGCCTTTAAAATCATCATGTGATCCATTTCCATGTGAAAGATAAACATCAAAGAATGCAAAATTCCCGACTACAACTCAAAATCCAAAGCAGCAGAGGGTTTACATTCCAAATCCCAGTTTTCCTAGTCCACCTTTTTCATCCGTTTTCTCCCTTTTACCTTTTTATTTGAATCTTTATTCATCCGATGAAACCTGACCTTCAACTGAATCTCACACATTTGCATGTTAAACGGCCGTTTAAAGAGTTCAAATGAAGACTCCTCCCACACTGGATTTTAAAGCTCCCTGTCTGGAGGTTTGTTCTTGTGGTGCCTTCTCTCAGCCTAAAAACCTCATGCCCAAATCTCACGTCTCTCCTCCGACTCTTGAACCTCATAAATAAGATCTTAAGAACTTGACAGAAGCTCGCAAAATAATGACACACTCAATTAAGGGCAATATGAACAAAAACAAGCAGACGGAAATAATCGTCAATGTTTCTAGATGTTAAAATAAAGTGAGCCGAGTCAAAGCAAAAAGGATGTTTTTTCTCTCTCTCTCTCTCTCTCTCTCTCTCTCTCTCTCTCTCTGTCTCCTCTCTAAAGTCTCTTCTGAGCCCTTGTCTCAGTACTGTGGATTCTGCTTGGCCCTCTGTGTCCCTGTGCCTCAGGCAGCCACTGAGAAGACCCGACTCAGATAAAGACACCATGCTTTGTGGGCAACAAGACTACACAGAACAGCAGGATCCAGACTTCATGTGTCTGGTTATATAATCAAACTGTCCCTGGCCAACATGGCCGTAGGGTCTTTCTTGACCTCTCTCTGATCCGATTGGTGGGTTCTTGTGCGACTGCGGGCGGAGAACGCTTTCCATTTTTGATAGACGACCTTGCACCATTCCCAATGTATTTTGATTTATCATGCAATTTTACAACTGTTCAAATATATTAAGCGGGCCAGGCCTAAAGTCAAACACACAGACATAAAGATACAGTTTTGTGAACTGTATAGGAACAACACAGCATCAAATAAACTAACTCAGATGTCCCACTGCGCATCGTGAGACACAAACTCAGCTGTAGGGTATCTTCCAGGCACTGGTATTTATGTAGCATGCATGTGTAAGCTGGGTATTGCACTCGAGTTTAGAAACCTTTGAGAACTGAGGCTGATTAATGACTGACATTTTATCCAGAATAGACACTTATTCAAGAACATGCCCACATATTACCTTAGTGTGCGGGGGTACTGATGACATTTTCATTCTTAATTCTATTTTCTGAGCATTTAAGAATATAACAACAATATAACAGTGTCCCTCCGGCCAGTTTACATTCATGCATTTGTCAGGCGATTGTTTTTTCCAATGGGCCAGTGCATTGAGGTACATTTAACACTTTGTGAATTTCCTGAGAATCGAACTCATGACCTTGCTGTTGCTAGCACCATGGTTTACTTTTACACATTGAGCTATTACCCAAAAAGACTTACAGGGGATTCAAGATATACATTTTATCAGTACATGCCTTCCCTAGGAATCAAACCCGTGATTTTTCTGTTGCTGGCACTATGTTCTACCTGTTGAGTCAGAACTGGTCAATAGTGGCTCTTTGATATGAAACGGAGACATTGGCAAGTTGGTGTTTCTAAGGAAACGATCACATGCTGTTTCTTGAAACACAGGCTTTCATTAGATCGTGTGAGGTAGTTTACGATTGGATTGCGACGCATGTTTATTTGACATAAAATCAATAGAAAAGTCTTTTATAATCTCATAACTTAAAGAGAACTAAAGTATAAATCAAAACGTAAAGGTATAAAATCATCACACACAACTGCCTGATTTAACATTGTTTGCCTACACTGCTAAGCAGAATAATACTTGATTCCGTTAAACATGAAATTGAGAAAATATATTTGCATATATTTGCAGAAACACAGCAAAGCGATTTGGTATTCATTGCATTTTTTTCTCCCTTAGAGCATTTGAAATGAAATTCAACTAAATTAACTGGAGTTTTTTTCCCCCTACAAAGCTGGTGATGTGAATATAAAGCTGAGGAATTAAACTGTAACACTGTCTTTGAATAATCAGTAGCCTTTAATAAACTTCCATTGGAACTAGTTTTGACATTATGAAGTCCTGACAGCCATCAGACAGTGAAAGCAAGCGTTTCTGTCTCCTTTAGGTTTCATGGCAACAGGCTTCTAAGTTAATGCTCCCACTAGCCTGTTTGAGTAGAGGCTTCATCAACCAAGTGTAAAGAGTCTGTTTTAAACACAGTCTTTACTCTCTGATAAACAACCTCACACCAGCTATATATACTTCATATGTCAAACGACTGCTGTTCATAACTGTCCATTCTCACCTGCATTGACCCACAGTGGGAAACAGCTACATTTCTGTGGACCATCTGTGCTATAACATGCCAGTGTCAGTGTATAGAGTACGAATATTTTTACTTCTATATACTTTTCAGTAATAAAACAGCATTATTATAAAGTGACTAATTAATTACAGCAGTTAAATACACAATATGTCGAGGGGGAATATGTGCACCACTACAAATAACTTGTGTTGTCCAGTAAGATGAAAATGTTTTATATTTTCTTTTATCTTAGAAATAAATCTAAAATAATTTAGTCGAGTCTATGCTTAAAACAGACACATTGCACTTGCGAATAAGACAACACAAACTTATCAAAAGTTGTTTGTTTCTAGTAAATGTATATTCGTTTGGATATTTTTAGTGAAATTAAACTGATTAAGAGTGAAACCTGCAAATTAGTTAGGCGCAGTGTTTTGCACTGGTTAGTTTTGTTTGTCAGTCTCTATCTATAAACACATACCTGCTTTCCACCAAGTAACAGATACTATATTTCATACACTTGATGAAGGCCATCGATGGCACCTTGACAGAATTAATTAATGCAATTAATTAATTGCTGTCCAATTACACCCATGTCAAGCTTAACACGTCTGAAATTGAACAGTACATGGCCTTCTCCTGAATTAATTCCTGGTGGAATTAATTCTTTAATGATATGTCAATAAAAGAGCAGAAGTCACACGACCCAGCTCAGCAGGAGAGCAGAGGAGATAGAGATGGATGATGAATGACCTTACTGGGAGATTAGAACAGCACACACACACACACACACACACTAGCATTCCTATATGGTTGTTGTTTTAACTACAGGTACCTTAAGCCCTTTTTGGTGGACTTTTTTAAAATACATCATTATTATATAATGTATATAATATAGTGTCTGACACTGTAAATACATGCACAAGTTCTGTACTGTTTCTAAAACATAGAAATAACATAGCATATTGTTTTTAGAACATTTCCACTCAGGGTGTAACTAAGGCACTGTCATAATTTGGGTGAAATGTATATATACTTTCTTTACACATTAATATTGGAGGGCTTATAATTTGCTTATTTTACGCATTATGTCAATTATCATTATTATTTAAATGTCATATTTAGATAATGGAATAGTTTTTGAATTGAAAGTCTGAGAGGAAAAAATAAAACCATAAAATGCATTTTAAAAGTAAAACGGTTTGCAATACATTTTCAAAGGAACCTCTATATAACACCATTATAAAATGTCTAGCACTGGAACAAACACAGATATATGCTTTTCATGGTCATACCTTAAATCTGAGTACACTGAATTATTTTAAGATTAAATTGTTTAACTTGCTTTTTATTATTACCTCTTACTTAAGTCTTGTATTCTCTGGCTTTAATTCTGCACACATCTGTCCCAAATTTCCATCCTTTCTCTCACAGCTGAACCTTCTCTCCTCGGGCACTGATCTTAATACCGTTCCTGTCCGCTGAGACCTTCTCCCAGACCGAACCCTCCAAAACAGCATTCAGGAATTAATACCAGCAGCCCTTCCCACCAGCTCTCGGCAGTGGAGCTGCCATCTTGTCAAGACCCCCAAAATGAACACCCACCCAAGAGCACGGACCTCAGTGGAGCTCCACAAATAGACTTGTCCTGCAGGCGTATACGACAGAGTTTCTCTCTTCATCTTGTGAGAACAAACAAGTCAGCTGCAATGAGGTGACAATGAAGCCAGAAAACACTGCTATATAGAAACGTAATCTTCTGATGAGATGGTTTAGTCTGAGGAGATTGCTTCATTTCACCTCTAAGGTTGTGAAGGTCATTCTGTTGATAATGAGTTGGTAAGCTTTGTAATGAGGAGTATTCGCAGACTGTGATTATTCTATTCATGCTATGCTTCGTTACCAACTGATGCGTTCCATTTATTACAATAGACTTGTTAGCGTTCGTTTTTCGCCACCTTCCGACGCTCACAGCTTTGACAGTCAAACAATACAGCATAATGAATATTCGAATTCTTCCGTCAATTTCAACCTTGCTTTTCAGTGGAATGAAAGGAAAGCTTTGAAAAAAAAGCAACGTTTTGAAAATAAAAAGGTGTGTTTTGGAAAAGAATGGAATGTTTTGGAAAATAATGGAATGTTTTGGAAAATAATTAATGCACAGAATGGATTACGATTCTGCAATGGAATTGCTTAGGTAATGACTCTATTTGAAGTAATTGTGTTAATTCTTTTTTCACATTTGTAAATCCTTACTTGAGACAGTGGTGTAGTGTTAAAGAGAGCTGCCACTAGAATTCACATCACAAAGAACCCTCCATCAACAACTCACAATACATTGTTGCCTTAAGTGATTAACTGTTAATGTGCCATAGTTTTTCATTTAACTAATCTAATTAAGAAAATCAATACTGTCGTCAACTAACATTGTCAATCTATTTAGACTCTCACAGATAAACTCATGAGTCAAAGCAATACCCATAACTGCAGAAACTTTAGAAGTCCAACAGAGTTTGTGGCAACAGCACCACACAGATTACAAAGCAAAGTTGTCCATTTATTGTACCTGTAATGTTGTGTTATGTTGTGTCAAATGTGAGGAGTGTAAAGTCTATGATGCAGTGTGCAGCACCATGTGAGGGCAGCATGATGACTTACCAAATAATGTAATGTTAAAACGCCTCACTGGATGATCCAGGCCTGCATTCATTACATCTCCAAGAAAATAATGGAAGCAATTTGCTGTTCCCCATGAGCATCTACCAAAACATGTCCATCTCTCAAAATCTGCCATGCACTGATTTGTCATGCCTGCAAATTACACATATTTCTCTTAATGATGCACCCGGAGCCCACTTGGCAAATATACACAATTACGAAGAGTGCATCTTTTCTCCGAATCGTTCGCATTATACTGATGCCGTCACCTTAGACCCACCAGGAGACTCAATTCAGGTGCAGAAACAGTGGATTTGATGTGTGGATGTCGGAAAGGGCTTTAAATTATACGCTCTGCCATACAAGAAGGATTTTTCATTTTCTCCTGGTTAAATATATACCTTGATAGCAGCAAGTGCATATATATTCGCAAGTCACATAATCAACAAATCATACAGTGGATAGCTGCTTTCTCCAATATTCCTTATGAAAGTAATTAGTCCCTAATTTTTCCCAGGTGCCGACAGAGGAAGCATATAAATGACAGCCTATGAGGCTTCGGCATAGATTGTTGTCACTTAAGAAATAATAGATTTTCCCAGATCAGAGGAGCGATGAATATTTATAGGCTGAGGAATTTTTAAAAGCCACTTTATATTCTCCCTTTTGCTTGATTGGTTCTCATGGCGAGTGCGTGAGGCTGCGTTGATCTTAAAGCAAACACCGTGACTGAATTAATGGACAAAAAAAAAGTGTCGAAAAAAAGAACAATCCAAGACAGAAAATGGGACCGTGATTAACAAATCATTTACATTTTTGCGAATAAAAAAAAATGCACAATATCTTTTATAATGTCATGGACAAAAAATGAACAAAAACAATGTTACTACCTAAAGCGTATTTGCAGGAGGGTCTAAACTAGCAAATTTACAAAGATCTTTATAGTGAAAGTGAAAGTGACCTATTTGTCAGATATGGTAACCCATACCCGAAATGTGACCTCTGCATTTAACCCATCACTGGTGAGGAGTGAACACACACTGCAAGTCGTGTCGTGCAAGTCGTTATAAACTTAGTAGTCACTTTATTAGGTATGCCTTCTTGATACCGGACAGATCCCAGAAAGGTTTTGAATTCTACATTACATACAACGTTCCTTAGAGATTCTGGTCCATGTTGACATTATTGCATCACACAGGTGCTCCAGATTCTGGCTGTGCATTTACACTGTGAAACTGCCAGTCTGAACCTTCCAGTCTGGCACCGTCGGTCATTCCACGATCAAAGCCACTTCGAGGGCACATTTTATCCCCGTTCTGATGTTTTTTTTTTACCACAACTGTGTCCAAATTCTGAATTTTGCTGCCTTCGCAGGGAAGCAAGAAGAGGCAGTAGGGCCATAAAGCATGTCAACTCCGGTGTTTGCTTAACATCCTGTCTACCAAGATCCCTTCATCCGCTGGATTTACAGATTATAGATGTGTCCTTCACTGTCTGTGATATCCCACAATCCTGTATGCAGTTCAACTACTGGTGGACGACCTAAAAAGTGTCATAAATGTCTTTTTAATATAAAACATAATAAAAAAAACATTTTAATATAAATGAACATCAAGTCATTACAAATGGGTTTCGCTCTTTCAAAATCACATTTATTTTGTTTTTATAGCTGTAGACATGAG
>JAZGTI010015190.1:0-13589 GCA_036877585.1 Botia kubotai
AATGTCATGACAGGTGGAAGTTGACAGGTAACAGGTCACCTGACAGTGCCAATGAAGAGTACAGGATCCTGTGGTATGACAGAAAGCTGGCTGCGAAGGTCTTTCAGCCCCAGCTTGTTGATGTCAATATCATCTATTAAAATAGTTCCCTCAGCCGGTTCTGCCAAACGGAACAGTGCCACACCGAGAGAAGACTTCCCTGAAGCAGAGAGAAAGAGAGAAAGTTATATAGAGCGCAAAAAGACAGAAATATCTATCAAGATATCATAATTCATAGTACATCTGCCTTCTTGCTATACATAGATTGCTTTTTGCATATTATCAGAACAATATGAGAGCCATTTTCAGTATATATTGCATCTTAAATATAGATTGTATAGTCTTCATTTAATTCAGTAGATGCACTAGTTCAGTCTTACAATACTGTGACAATAATAAAGTAATATATTTCTAAAATGTTAATTTAAACAAAAAGATTTGAGTACAGCATGTTCTCTCTCACCAGAGCCTGTGCGTCCCACAATGCCGACTTTTTCTCCTGGCTTAATATTTATGTTGAGTTTATTGAGAACTATGGGTGTGTTCTCCCTGTATCTCATACTGTAGTTTTTAAAGGTTATGGCGCCCTCCTGTGGCCAGCCTGTGGGGATGTTCGCATCCTTAATGCTCCGAGGACCCTCTGATACACAACTCTACAGCACACAAACATATACATATATATATATATATATATATTATATTTCAATATTCAGGAGATCAAAAACCCAACCTTCTATATAAATGTTACCTGCAACCTGAAAGAATGAGGATTCTCCATAATAAACACTAAGATTTATCAATCATTGACTTCCATGACATAACAAACTTAATAAATGAAATGGCTAATGACCTTGAGGTAAAACATAATGAGTGCAATAGTGCGTCACGTACCGTAATGTACTCCAGCAATCTTTCTACACTGGTGAACTTTGCCTCCACTTCAGTGGATAACCTCACCACAAACTGAAGTATTCCAGTCAACTGAAATCACATAAACACAAGACCAGCACTCAGATATCCAGCAGATATTGTCATGAGACATCAGAGGACAGGTTTAGTCTATCTGTGAGTTACCTGTATTGTGTAAGATAAGGCTAGGCCCTTCAGAGAAGGGTTTATGGTCTCACTGGGGCTGAGCACTACAAATAATGCCACCATTAGAGTAACAGAAGCGGACAGGAAGTCTAACCAAAACGAAAGCCAGCGAGCCCCACAATTGAACAACAGGAAATGGTTTGAGTTGATGTCACTCAGCACCTTAAACCTGTAATGTAGAAAACATCAAAGAAAGGTCATTGTGTCAGTTCATCAATTTATTTCTTGTTTGGTAAATTCCATGTGATGGCTTTTGCCTAAAGAATGAAAGTATTTTGCTTTTAACTAATTTTTGAAGACAAGTTGCTGAGTAAGAGTCTCTTTAAATATGAATTTAAGAAAAGAAACTTAAACGTGGTATCATTAATGTGACAACTGTAGCCTGGAAAATTACAGTCATTCTGTCACATAATTAATACATTTCAATTTTGTTTTATTCAAAGTGACTGTATGCCTCTCAGAGTTCCAAATATTACAGTCTGTAATATCTTACTGTTGTATGTATTGCTCTCTTTTGTCATAGGCGTGGATGGTGCTGAGCCCCTGTATGACGGAGGTGGTGAGAGAGATACAGGGAGAGCGACTCACATTCTCCATCCTCTTCATATGTCGAATGCTCCTCTGGAAAAGACTAAAGCAAAAAGAAAACACAGAGCAATCAGATAATGACAAACATGAGCAAACATAATTACACAACATTACATGTTTGGTAATTCTGCAGTCGGGCTGCAGGGCAATATCCAATACAATATCCTAAATATATATGTTCCTGTTTGTATGAGTCTCACTATAGGATGGTGACGAAGATGATTCCGATAACTGCCACAGCGATCAGGAGATACGGGAACACCACGCAGATTGTGAGGATGGTGAAAGTAACTATCAAAGTGAACTGCAGGAAGTTCTCCATGTTAAACGGCAAAACTGTATCAACTTCATCTTGGTCTTTACTGAAGCGGTTCACCATGCGGCCAGTTGGGGTCGTGTCAAAAAAACTCATTGGGCTACCAAGTATCTGTAAAAACAAGTCACATGGTACCAAAATACTGACTGTTCTAATTTTATCGTACTGGTATATGCAATAATCTTTAAATTCTGTTACTAAACACACCCTTTAATTGAAAACCTTTGAGTAGCTATAGGAAGAATTTAGATCATATGTTATGATTTAAAAAATTAAGCTTGAAATGTAAAAAAATGTCTTACCCGTTTGAACATGGTGTCATGGAGTTTGGATGAGGCATGCAGAGTGACTTTAACGAAGGCAAAGCCTTTTGTTATACTGAGTAGCACCATGGCAACAATGATAAGACCATAAATCATTTGATAAAATGACAGGTTTGGATTCTCTGAGATATTACCGCTGTTTGATGTTGGATCAGAGATATTAAACAGCTGCAACACACAGAGAGAGAAAACAGTAGTTTATATAGTATGACACAAACACATGAAAGGTGTCTTGATGAGTTTAATGACTGGATGTGTGTGTGTGTGTGTGTGTGTGTGTGTATCAACAGAACAGTAAAAGACAACAGGTAGTGGTCCCCCATGAGGGAAATTGATTGTTAAACACACTAAATGATCATTTGTGAAAATGTTCAAATGAACAAAGGTTAGGTTTAGGAGTAAGGTGATGGTTAAGGTATAGAATATACAGCTTATAAAAGTTATTATGTCTATGGAAAGCACAAAGCACAGAAATCTAATGTGTGTGTGTGTGTGTGTGTGTGTGTGTGTGTGTTTTACCCCTGATCCCTGGTCTAGCCAGAAACTAAGCCACCAGTTGCTAAAAGCAGTTGACCCCACAAGAAGTATGAAGAGCAGCACAACAATCAATGTCAGTAGATACCCTAAAGGAATATATAGGCAAAGAAAGAAAGAGAGTTATAGTGGTATTATAATAAAGAGAGGGAAAAATAGAAAGGGAAAAAAGATACAATACCTCCAGCAGCTTTGCAGTACTGGTGGTATGTTCTCCATGTGACAGATCCCTCCTGGGACACTTCCTGAGTTACTAATTGATCCTTCTTACCTGAAACACACACAAACATCCAAGTCAAATTTTGCTATAGATTTCTTTGAATATATATGATATGACTATATATAACATTTACCTTTTGTTGCTGTCAGCTGTTTGGGAAAAGGCTCTTGTGTTTTTATTTTCTCATCAGACATATCGAATGCTGAGAAACAAATAGGGGGATTAATTGCTTATACGTTCACAAAACACCTGGTATTATATGAAGGGAAAAGCAATACAGTATAGTTTTGTGTCTCTTTAACAAATGCACCATTACCGAAATTCATTATTTACAACAAACTGCTTTGTATTGAAAAAAGACAAAATGACTGAATCTGTAAGAAAAAATTCTAGCCTATATCTACAGTAATTATATAAAGTATTATGAAAATATTGTGTTGCAGAATTCATGTTCATTTCCAACTTGTTTTTAGGTTTAATAGTGTTTAAACCTTTTACATGCAAAAGACAACAAGGATTTTTTATTGCTTTATAATAATGTTTCCTGAACCTCTCACCTGGGTTCTCTATTCCGTTGAGTTTAGACTCCTCTGGATTGATTTGTTTAGAGTCGTCGGGTGCATCCTGCATTTTGGAACTGTCCTTTTTCTTTTCCTATATAATCCAAAAGTGACACCTGACATCACAGTTTGTTTGTTCTTGTTTAGCCTTGAAATCCCATACATGTCAACAGTTTCAATTATTCAAGTTTTATTATTTTAATTAATGACTAATTTTATCTTTAATAGTGAGGAATACGAGTGATTACGTTGTTCTGTTCCAGCTGGACGTTATTAATGAGCTGAGCGTAGCGGCCTTTAGCTTTTATCAAATGGCTGTGAGTCCCAGCCTCCTTTATCTCTCCATTCTCCAACAGCAACACCTCATCACAAAACTCCAAATACTGCAGACACAGCAAAGAGGAAGAGCGGAGAAGGTCAGGCGGTTTGTGTGTGTGTTTCCCTGACTGGGACATTTGTAAACGCGTGTGAATGAACGTGTAGCAGGCTTAGACAGCCCCTTCCTTTCCCTGAGAAAGTTAAGCATTATATATTACAATAATTATATTGATGAATCTTTACTGCTGAATTGAAATGTTCTTTCTCCATCAAACTGAATGTACATACAACTGAAGTTCTTATGTTGAACATGTAGATCCATCAACAAACAATTAACTCTGAAATGCACCTGTAGTTAAGCTGACATGTTTAAAGGTTTCTCCTGACATGTTTGATTGTTAAGTGATGCTTGCCAGTGTATTTGATTCAAAACAATATAACAATAAATTATTTTATCACATGTTAAAAGGCAAAGCCACCCACCCCCAAATGACAAGACATGTTATTAATAATGTTTATTACCTGTAGCTGATGAGTAACCAGAATGACTGATTTGCCCTTCAGAATTTTCTTGATACATTCTTCAAATATATGCTTCCCAACATGGGCATCAACAGCAGACAGAGGATCGTCCAATAGGAAGATGTCTCTGTTAGAATATACTGCCCTGGCTAAACTGACCCTCTGTTTTTGACCCCCTGAAAGGTTTAAACCTCGCTCTCCAATCTGCAAACAACAGACAATACACACATACGAGGAACATCATTGCCACATTTGAAATAACTGTATGGCTTAATGGCATTTAACAGTTCCGTATTAAACTCATTAGTATGAGTGTATAATACTGTACTGTACTATATGTGATGTATATGTGTAAACAGACCTCCGTCTGATCTCCATAAGGAAGTATTGCCAGGTCAGGTTTCAAACAGCAGGCATAAACAACGCTGTCATATCTAAAATACAGCAAGCACAGAACGTGCACATTTGTTGATGCAGGGATCAACGTTCAACAATAATTTTACATCCACTATAAAGCAGCTGGGACTCTGATCTGAGAGATTCACCCCGAACCATAAAACACATCATACACCATAAACATGACCATAAAGCAATTTGCTGTATTCTGGCACTAGAACAGATTGCCTGGTAAACTACATGTGTTACAAAGGTGTATACTTTAGCTTACAGCCTAAAGATGAAGCCTGGCAGAACTAACGTTGATCAAAACTTAGTACATTGATTAATCGAGTAAAGTAGAAACACTGCTTATTTTGTCTTTTTCTAAATATTTTAATAATACCAACAATATTATTAATATCAGTAATACCAACAAAATATTTTAACTTTTGACCACATTCTTTAATCAGGTTAATGTTTCACTGTATGTTCGGCCTGTCTCTGTATAGCTGTCTGTATGTTGTACCTGGCCTGGTCAAACGGCTCTCCCATGAGGATGTTGTCTCTTACAGTTCCATGGAATATCCAGGCTTGTTGGGAAACATAAGCTAATGTGCCGTTAGCTGACACAGACCCATTTAGAAGATGCATCTGCAAGAATGCATGTTTACACCATCACCATCAGTCTCACTTCATCACATTATGAGTGGAGCTGTGTGTCAGGAGACATGCAGTATGTGATCATAGATCTTCATAACAGATAACACATAAACACACCTGCTCTAGAATACTGGAAATTAAAGAAGTTTTTCCACTTCCAACATTGCCACATACCCCAAGCAGGCTTTCCTATAAGAGAGAAGAAAGGTTTGTCAGTCTCAATGTAAATGTTACACTACAGGAAAGTTATGTCTGCTTATCACAGTTTCATAATTACATAATTACAAGAATTCCAGTCAGCTGTATAACACGCACACCTTGCAGAGAGTGAAGTTGATGTTTCTGAGTGCTGGTTTGTTATCAGATGTGTGTCTGGTGCTTTGAGAGATATCCTGAGGATTCTCGCTGGCTTCGGGGACATCTGGTTGCGTCCAGCTGAATGAGGCATTTTCTATAACCAGCGCTGAGCTCAAATTTTTATTCTGGGTGAGATAACTGTCTGGGTTCTGTACCAACAGAATCCTCTGTAGAAACACAAGCATTAGCCTATCAGTAAGGGGTCTGTTATCTGCATTGTACTGTTACTGAGGTAACAGGAAGTGAACTCTCAGTCAATAGTGTGGATAATAATGAAAGATAACGGTTGTTGTTTTGACATGTACAGGGAAACGTAAACGAATGAGTCAAACCTTCAGTCTAGTTAAAGCGACTTTAGCCTCAGCAACAGCTTTAACAGAGAATGGCAACACCCCCATAGACATCCTCATGCAGTTGAATACAGCAATGATAGTGTAGGCCTGGACGAGGACAATCAGATGGTTACAGTAAACAATCACTTGTACAGTAATTATATATACATGCACCCATTTTCGTCAATCCATATGAATTCAGTCTGACTCCAGATTAATCTGGAGTGTATATCTAATATGGTGTATATGTACACTAAACATTTCAATCCAGTTTAAATATTTGTTTACATGTATATTATATATATTCTGAACAAAACTTCTTCTCAAGCGTACAACACCTGCCACAGGTGTCTTCACGCCTTCACACCAAACACTGACTAGCAGAAAAAGCTGTAGACCGGACAACAAATAAACTAATCATTGTTTTTTGCTTTATTGGCATACAAAATATGTAAGCAATGTTTTTTACATAAGAAATGTAATGTTATGAAATAAAACATGAGCCCAGAATGTACAGTGCACACATCAATTCCCTTAATAGGGACTAATGCGCTACGCATGTGCACAAGGTATTTTTGAATCAGATTGAGAAAACAGCCAGATAAAACACTTCAGAGTTTATTTCAGGTCTACACCAGCCCTTCCAATAAAATCAAATTTTCATTCGGATTGATTAGGGGTGTTAACATGAAGGCTTTTGATTGCTTGTAATTTGAAGTTTTTAGCTGTCTTTAGCATAATACTTCAATAATAGAACAGAAATATTCAGATTCCTGAGGTAAATGTTCAAATGACCAATCTCTTTACAACAACAGAATAAATGCACTCACCGTAGAAGGTTCTAGAGGCAGATTCAAAGCTGTGTGGGCAATGAAGGTGAGGATGGTTGCTAGCGTGGGCACTATCGTTGTTAAGGAAGCGTTCATACTCTGAACATAACCGGCCTTTTGTAACAGTAACTTCTCATTCTTCCTGATGTCTGAAACCGAAGAAAATCAGGACAGAAAAAGGTGAAAAAAGCAAAAAATAAACTTATTACAAATACATTAACACAATCTACATACTTCATTTTACTATTATACGTTTAAAATAATTTAATCAACAACAAATTTATAAGTATATAAATACATATAAAATGTGACTCAAATTCAGAAAGTAAAATGCAACCTGTGATTGTTTTCTCGAAGGACTCCTCCCACGCATACATCTTTATCAACTTGATGCAGGTCAGAACCTCGTTCATTGTGCGAACACGCCGGTCCGTCACAGATACGGCCCGCCTTCTAAATGCGGCAATCAGTCTAGCAATTAAGAACTACAGCACAACACATACATACAGACACGCAGGGGAAATATGTCCCATAATACTGTAACAGTCCAACAATTAACAAAACATTATTGAAAGGACTAACTGTCAAGCAGATCTTCCAACACACCTGTATAGGTATGAAGACCAGGTAGACCATAATTCCAATAAGTGCTGTGTATCCCAGAATAAAGCAGGAATATATGATACAGATGATCATCAGTACAGGAACACACAGCAGAAATGTTCCAAACAAGATGGAATCAAACAATCGATAGCCATCACTCGTTAACACGTTTATCGTCTAGACAGACAGAGTGCACAAATGATGTGTTCATGACAACACAGTATTTTATCCATAGAAAGGCATATTAACTGTATATAAACTGTATAATTGAGCATAGGAAGTGACATATGATGAATCAAAACATTCTGTGAAGCAATCAGAAAACACTTAAGTAATTCAAAAAGTTATTGAAGAACAAAATGAGCAATAAATGAACTAAAGTAACTGTAAATAAAACATAATAACCCCTCTGTCATATGTCATATGTTTTACAGACAACAGTCAATCAATCTACAAATCAACCAATACAGTTGGTCTACAGTACCTCTCCTACACTGATGCTGGTGAGGGTCCTGAGAGAGATGATTTTCTTAAAAGCAAGCATGGAGAACGCTCCCTTCATTCTGATAGCTGTACGCAAGTTAATGGCCCACATGAGAGATGCACAAGATGCCTTGCTGAACTCTGAGATGAACAGGGCCACACACAGACCCACACCATGCAACACTGTGAATGCTCCCGGTTGCTCTGCATAGTTCAGGATTTCATACACTAGAACAGACTGGACAATATGTGAAAAATACATTTAATCACAACCATGAGGTGGATTCATGTTGAGAAACATAATGTAATCTAATTACAACAAGAGCTGTGGAACGTACCGGACCAATAAATACAGCAAAAGTGAATAAAACAGAGGCCAAGAATGACACTATTAATCTTGTCTTTTGGAAACGCATCACCACGGCAACTGGAGATGCCTTCTCTAGGCCCACACGATTGACCTCCTCATCCCACAGTCTTTGGAACCTTAACACGATGTCAGAAATCACACTTAAACAGTTTGATTTGCTTACAGATAAATTCTACTGAGCTCAATCTGGAACAATGAAAATGATTCAATTACAGCCATATGTTTCAAAACCATATTTCTGTTTTTTCCATGGACCGAATTCTTTGCCATGAGTTGTTTAAATAACAACATCTTGTGTTTTTCTGGTCATGTATTGTATTGTTTGTTTTTTAACGTGAGGGTAAGTAAATGATTACAAACTGTTCTTTTTTGGCCACACTTTCCCTTAAGCACGTTTAGACATCTTAAAACTAAAGTTAAAATTTAAATGGAAAAATGATGAAGAGTGTGTCGTATTGTTGAGGTACGTACCTCTCTCCGCTGATGTGTGCTCCATCATGAGGTGAGAGTGACAGAGAGCTCTCATCTAACTGATTCCTAAAGAGCTTCCACATCATGGGTGTCATCCATGCAAATGATGTAAAGGAGAAGAAACCAGCATCATCTACTGGGTGTGAACTGTGCAAGGTAAAACAACTGGCACTGCATTAGGAATTCAACAAAGTGTCACATCTTTGCAGACACATAAATATTACTTAAAGGCAACGCTGATGAAAACAGAGAAAGTTTTGTCTCTGAACTCTCAATGAAAAGTTCACTTGCAGAATTTAAATCATAAAGCAATATGCTTATAAAATGAAGAGAAAGAGCGATTGTCTTACTGTGAGCTGAGACGGAATGGGATGAGGGTTTTTAGGCTATTGTGGTACTTTTGCTTTTTAGGAGGGGGGTCTGGCTCTCTGTAGTCTAGAACCGGAGGACTTTCAGGAAACCCATTCATGGTTCTAGATGATACTGTTCTCCAAATATCACTGTCTCTTCTTTGTCTCTTTACAGAGTGAGAGAGAGAAAGAGAGAGAGAGAGAGAGAGATCATATAATGAAAAGAACACAAATATGGACATAGATGAAAAGCTAAGAGATAAAATTAAAAATAGGGAACATGAGACATGTTTTGACAGAACAAAGCAAACTAAGCTGTAGACGTCTCACTTACAAAAGAAACTCCTGTCACATTGTGATTCTCTGTGGTAGATGTAAAGTCTTTCATTTTCTTTTTTCCTGTATGGTATTTGTTCCTGTATGGTATTTGTTCCTGTATGGTATTTGTTCCTGTATGGTATGCTGTATGGTATACAGTCTTTACACGATCTCTCTAGACAAGAAAACATAAAATTGTACAAACAACAAAATTGTCAAAAATATTTTTAGATCAAGTAAATAATGCTGAAAATGTTTATTTTCACTTCATTACTGTTTTATATTTCATCACTTCATTACTGTTTTACTTCATTTTTACTTCATTACTTAACTTTCCACACATGAAATAAATACATATAATATATATACTAATGTGTTAAGATCCGTTGGTCTCATTAATTTAAAAAAAATATTGCTAATATCTTTTTCTTTTTAAATGATAAAAAAAGAATGCCACTATAATTGACCCTAAATGAACAGTTCCTTCGAATAGAAAATCAAACAACTAAAATATTCAGACTATCATAAAGAGGTTTCTCCAGGTATAGTGTGTTTATGAGATATTAATGGTACATACCTTCCCCCTGGGTGTCTCTAAGCATGTGCCAGTGCTGTTGTAAGACTAGCTCTGAGTGCCTTAATGCTCTAACAGCAACGTGCCAGAAGCCCTTATGTTCGTATGCTGAGTTACATCATTAAATTGACCAGGCTCAAAGGTTAACATGAGCAGAGGTTTTAACTTGCCTGTATCTCTTTCACTCTCTCCCTTTCTATCACCACCTGTTGGCTGCTGCTTCCATGATGTTTTTAAGCTTGTGAAATAAAAGTCCATTGATAACTGCCTTTGTGTTAACTGACTCTGGGTGAGAAGGCAAATACAAGTTCCTTCACCTCTGACACTAGATGTTTCAGTGAGATTAGAAACAGCTGCTTATCAGTCACCATATTATAGAAAAAATAAACCAAATGAATTATGGTTTCTACTAAAGTAAAGTTCAGTTGAGATTGACATGAACACAAAATGGTGCAGTCCAATTATTATGAATAAATTAATAAATAATTTAATATAAATGCTCAACAGTTTAGCGCAGTGGTTTTTAATCCTGGTCCTGGGACCCACAGCTCTACACATTTTTGTCACCCTTATTTAATACACCTGATTCAGATCATCAGCTTATTAGGAGATATATACCAAACTAACAATTTAATGTAATAAGAATGTTTCCAAAATGTAACAATTAAGTAACAAATAATCATTAAGTGACAAAACCATTAGGAATATTCAAAACGTCCATTTTTGGATGTTATATTAATATTATTGCTTTGTTGTAAGAACATTATTATTATTGCTGTAATAAAACATTCCACTAACTACTTAAAAATAACGTTTTTGGTATATCCAATATACAGTATAATGTTAAAAAAGGTCTACGAACAATACTGCCAGAATGTTTTCTGATAACTTTTAGAGAGGGTTAGCCAACATTCTGAGAATGTTCCCTGTTAGCTGGGGAGCTGTGGGTTTAGTACCACTGGTTTAGTAAATACTACATGGTTTTGTGTGACTAACATCATAAACCCCAAATTGCTGCACAGACAGCACTTAAAAACAAGAATAAAACATACCAATCTGACACCTCACATACCGATCTGATTCTTACTGGACAGTACAGAACAAATCAGGTCAAGTCAAACTGGGTCATTGTTGTCATTGTTAGGGACATACAAGCTTCTTTGATTTGCCTCTCATGAAATGTCCCTAGGGACAAATTAAAATGTAAAAAACAGCAAGAAACGCAAATTATACGCAGTGCAGATGGAAACAGGACAGTGTATTAAAGACACCATGTCCTGGCATGTACACTGTGTATCAATATACAGTACACAACTTAAAGTGTAAGCCATATTAACCAAGTTAACCAAATGTTGACCAGGTGAGCCGGTCTAACAAAAATAGTAAAAGCATATTGAAAGGTGGGAGTAATCTTGCCACAAGGAACTTTGCTTGAATGCAACAAATTCCATAATTATTCAATCGATAATTCACATTGAGTTGATATACTTATTGATATACTTAATATACTTAATAAGCCATAAATTATATGTATTAAAACTATTGTAGTTAAATCTAATTTTCGTATATTTACTTAGAAGCTTGTGATATGGATTAATTTTCATCACAAACACATTTTTAAATAAGATTTTAAAACACAATTTATATTTTTGTAATATATATATATAAAAGGACATGATCGACTTTTGAGCCAGTCAAAATTTTGTCTGCAAATCTTTTATCCATCACATTTTGTTAATGAACATCATAATAGTGCACAGAACACTTCAGTGTGGTTTTCTTTGTTTATATGGACAAATAAATGTATTATGTCCATTGTCAATCATTAGCAACATAACATCAAACAATGATGTCAAGTACTGCTGGTTTGCATCCAGGCCAAATGCTGGTCATGCTGAAATAAAGACAATGGCAAAAAACAAACACTCCATGAACAAGCAGGACTCGCTAGTTTAATCGTTTTCATTTGGATGCAGGTGGATGTACACAGGAAAAAGGAATTTCCTCTTTTCTCTTTGAGGTTAACGTGTGATAAGGTCTCTTGAATAAAGTGTTTCAGATACACAAGCTATGGAGTTTGCTCAGTGATGCATGTGTTTGTGAATCCAGTAATGAAAGCACAAAAACACTCTGTGCTTACTGACCACACAGTCTATAGATGAATCTATGTGTAAGTGTCTCACGCTCTATTGTTTCCGTTAGAAACTTAAAGTCAATCAAGTTAGTAAAAATGTCCAATTGGTTTTAGGGCCAACAGCTGTTTCTTTTTCCGTTTTCCTTATATACCTTCATTAGAACATGAGTATGATTCAGACAGCCAATTATTAAAAGACTGTGGCGGTTTTCCTAATATTTTCCGTTTTAAGTTTACAAATGTTCTGGTTATGAAAACTCGTTTTCTCGTGTTTCATTATCTGCTGCTACACCCTATAAAAGGACAACTGGACAATATAAATATGCATCCTTAATAATTAAGTCTAATAATTAAGACATTTTCACAATGTCATTAAGCTAAAACTACTGTCAAACAAACCAAACACAGCACGACGCGAGCGAACTCGCCTGTCAGTCAACGGTTTTAATTATGCCATGCGCAGATAAATACGCTGAACGTCAGATTTTTATTAACTGGATAAAAGATTAATTCGCTGTTAAACAACATTGATAATATGCAAAACTTACTTTTGACGTCTCTGACTTGACTGTACAGACTTCCAGTGAATGTAAGCGAACGCATATGTGAACTCGTCTGCGCAAAACACGTAGCACACAGAATGCGCTGGAAAGTTACGTTGAAATCTCCAGAACAGATCGGACGTTCTTAACGTAGCACTAGGAAACGTACGCATTCAAATATAAATAATTTAATGGAAATCAGTTGTGTTGGTATGTTCGTTGTTTCTGTTACAGTAGAACAAAATCTCAAAATTGGTGTTGTTGGAGTACACTTGTAATATTTGTGAATATTTTGGACTCATTATGGCCAGCGTGGAGTTTAGCTGTTTTGTTTTGTTACTTATCATAAAGAATGCCTTCAACAGCTGAAAAGCCTAAACACACCTGTCAGTAATTAAGGAAACCTACTGCCGTAGGTGCGTTCTCGTCTTGTGGTACTGTAGTGAAGTGTGGACTGATGTGCTTTCTACTCTAAGGAAATGATTCCAAATGATACAATCTCCTTATCTTCGTGGCATAAGCAAAGCAGCAGGAAGGGGAGGCTGCAGCCAGCTCCATGTTAGATAAACAACATAAAGACTTTTAATCCTCTTGTCCAGCATGTAAACCAATTTAATAATTGCTGAACAATTGTACAATCATTTAATGAATGCCATCTAAGTGTGTTATTTT
>JAZGTI010015191.1:0-13589 GCA_036877585.1 Botia kubotai
TGATGTATAACTCATCTGGACAGGTTTGCAGCTGGATTAGTTACTGCCATGGCCTGTTTTCTGTCTGTCCACAGTGATGTGCTGATGGCTTAATTATGCGTCAGGTCTCTGGGAGGGGGGTGATGCATCTGGCGGCCGGTGACACCTGCCAAAAAGAGAATGTGCTGATGGGAAGAGAGCAGCTGCACAGCAGACACAGACTAATAAAACACTGCTCTTTACTGGCCTCTGATTGGTCAGCACGTGACAAAGGTGACGAGGCAAACATCTCTTTGTTTTAGCTAAATCACCAAATAGGACACAGAGGTGAAAAAACGTAAACCTTCCGTTTAAGCCTTCTTCCTGTCACATTTCTTTGATGAAGCCAGTGATACTAAGACAGCTTTTATGCTCAAATGCCATCATGCATTTTTCATTTTTGTTATGCATGGGGGGGATGCATTTGTTATGCATTTTCTTACCCTTCAGTTAAGGTGAACTGCATTTTACAGATGCAAATATTTGCGCTTTTCAACGCAGATGTTCTCCACGGTCCGGTCTGCCAAATAATAGTTCAGTAAGTCAGTGAACTGCAAGTGCAGCAAATATGCCCACCTGGAGTAGTAAAATATTCATGTCATACCTGGTGTAATGTTGCATCACTAATGCGTCGTGATGGCAGATGGCATTTAGCCGGGTTGGGTGGCAGCACTACAGAGGGGCCTGTCATATTTAATACCACGCGCTCCCTGTGACAGTTCACATTAGCTGCTGTGGATGCTAAAAGTTTTATATGTTTTATATTCCCTTAAGTCAGGCTTTACATAAAAATATCAGCAGCAAATTATACTGGAAAAGGAGGCCAAGGCTACAAAAAAGAGTTGTATGGTTCAGTTAGACTGTAGCAGAGGCTTTTAACATACAAACAGCGTTTAAATGCGATCTACACAGAAATCAAAGAGAAGACAAAATCAGGGGAGATTCATTAAGATCATTACGATTCGCTGGAGAACGTGCAGTTTTGGAGATTCTACAGTCAATTACCTTTGTTCATAATTCAGAACAGTTTAAAGCTCTTTGGAGTCGTGATTTTGTTCCGTCAGGATGTTTTGAGGGATTGAGGATTCTGAATCGTTTTGGACTCCAGTGACATTCTGTCTTTGTTACATCACACAAACACGCACACACAGACAATATTGTCTTCGCATATCAGCGAACCAGTGATTCATTGTAATTACAACTCAGA
Organism: Botia kubotai; assembly: GCA_036877585.1. Taxonomy (NCBI): domain Eukaryota; kingdom Metazoa; phylum Chordata; class Actinopteri; order Cypriniformes; family Botiidae; genus Botia; species Botia kubotai. Next base: position 1,226 of record JAZGTI010015191.1, read on the forward strand.
TGCTCAGAGTCCGAGACCCCCTTTATCACCACGACAACAAAACGGCGCTGACTGCTTCGATCTCTCCGTCTTTCTCATTTCTGTTCAATTTTAGATCTCTGCCTTCAACGCTTATGGAAAATCACTGTCGTGGAAACAACCATTTAATTCCGACACATTTGCTGCACAATGACTATTACGGTAAACATGGAGGGAGATGACAGAAACACACCCAGCTCTCAATCATCTCCAACAGACTTTTCCCCCAACACTTTCACGGCATGTTCAGCTCAGTGGTAGCAAGATGGAGCGGTCTCTGTAATTTTCATCAAGGAAACAATGGCAGGTAATGGTATGAATCAAGCCTGCAGGGCCCTCTAAGGTCTGACTGAATACTGCGATACCATTTCTCAGTCAAACGCTCTGTGTTTTACCCAAGCTCACGATGACCTCTTACTAAATGCTAGAAAAGGCGCCTTCGTCTGTAATCTGTTTTCAAGTCTCTCTCTGTGGAAACACCTGATCTTCGCCTGCGCCTTCCTCCCTCAGACTTTCCACAGCTCAAAAGCTTCCTGACTCCCCTCTGAAGAACTTTGTTCACTTTCCTCAAATATACAGAAGAAACTCACTGTTACCATAGTAGCGTGTTATGATATTCAGAAAGAACAAGCAACCATTTGGGATGCTAAAATTAGGCCAAAGTGTGTGCATGCAGACGCATGTTTTTTTCTATCTGATGTTTTTTTTGTACACTCCAGAGTGATAATAAGATTCATCGTCTCTAACTAGACAGAGCAATTAAATGAACTGGAGAAGTAGGCTTCTTCTGGATCCTTCTGCTCTGCACTGTTGTTTTTCCTCTAAATAGATAGAACATTTTGTAGTCTAGAGAAAATTTATTTGTAGTACGTTTCTATGATTTTTTATCGCTTTTTCAAGTAGCCTATTACCATTTCATATTAACCCATATAAATGATTTGCAATTTGCCTCTTCAGCATCTTTAAAAAGAACATTAAGCTTTGATCTTTGGTAATGGAAGGCACATTTTAAGACATTTCTCAGTAAGATGAAAACAATGCCTTAAAACAATGAATTATATTATTCTACTATTCTGTTTGACTACAGAGATGCTCTGTCTTTAGCAGAGGTAGCCAAGAGATTTTCTCTCTCTTGTAAGCGAGTCCTACTTAATATTCAGTTCTAGTTTTTGCTGATTCTGATTTAAGAGACAATTAGAATTTTACCTTATTAAATAACATCTGCCAATAAGTCACACTGACACTCATACTGAGAAGAGGGTTATGGCACTTAAGGATCTGTAGCGGTCCTTATCCGTTGTTAATGTACCTAATGAATATATAATGGGTTAAGGTCATTGTTACAGAGAGGTCCAAAAGTTTTCCGTCATTGAAATAAAACAAATATATAACGTGAATTCTGCATTATTTCTATGGCACTAATCAACTGACTGTGCAAACTCTCCTTTGTGCTATTGCTTCCTTTGAAACACAAGATTCCCTTTACATTAACATATATGCTTAACATTCATGCTTAACATTTTGCTGGGTGACATTGACCTTCATGTTTTGTTCATGCTAATTTGAGTGCATGCCGTCATGGATCTATCTGTATGTGTGTGTGTGTGTGTCCTATGCCCTTGATTAGTCTTTTCCTACATTTCATGCTTATGTATATGTCATATGCCACAGAAGTCATGTAAACAGATGGCTGAACATATCAGCTATGTGTAACACTCCCCATCCTTCATTTTCCTGATGCTCCCTGCTGTCAGGATGTAGTCAGTGTCTTGCACTTGCCCATGCGTCGTTTCCCTGTATTAAAGAGGGCTTCCTTATCACTGTTCCTGAGTCTGTTAGCACTACATATCTTACCGCATATGCGGGCTGATTACAGCAGCGCCCAGCCATCCATGAAGACGGCAGCGGTTCACAGATTTCTCTGCACGGCTCTGGGCCAATGGCATTACATGACATGTTGGCAGGAAAAGCTTTATGCACACGAGAGACCATGGAAGCCCTGCATAAAAAAAGCACACAAGCCCTCAGGGCTCTTCAGATAACCTTACCCTTCTGTTTTTGTGCCAGTGGAAGGAAAACATACACTGTAACTTGGCAGTGAGATGAACTGCAGGACTCCCTCGTATATACAACAAAAGATTTGTTTTTTTTAACTGCAGACTTCAGGTCTCGGCCTAAAAGAAAGGTTTTATATCAAATCATTACATCAATAACCAATAACGCTACAGATGCTGTATAGACACTCCTAAGAAAAAAAACACAAATAAGATATCTTTTATTGTTTGGTTGTTGCCTAATCCTTCTCAGGTTTTTCTCTTGAAAAACAGACCCTGAAGATCTCACATGTATCTCCTCTAAGGTTTCTGAGAGATCATGTCACAAATTGTGCTCAGATTTGAGCGCAATTACAATTTAGTACCAAAGCTTGCAATACAAAGTCAGTGATATATAATATCACTTTAGTTTATATAAACTCAAATATTTCTCATTATCCTAGATTAAAATGATCTGTGGTATGCTATCCACATGCCTTGTGTAGCGCTGTACTATCACTGTGTGTAACAAACTGTCAATTTATCAGTTTTTGTTGATTTTTATTTATTTTTCACATTTTAAGAGAAGCATCTAAGATTGAAGATATAGGAAATATAATATTAATCTAATATTTAATATTATCTTTTGAGCAATAAAACTTTCCTCTGGGCACCAAGGCTTGTTGTGCTGTGCTCACCTGGTTCCTCTGTCGCATTCTTCCTCACACAGCTTCACATGCTCATTCATTACAGAGAGTCTGCAGTACTGCCACACAGTCGCAGGTTTGATTGGTCCATGCACTGCTCTACTCCTCATCCAGCCACATCCTCTTGAACATGCCTTCTTCTGACCTGAGCTTATTTCTCCTCACACACAGCTTGTTTGCAAGGGATCAAGTCGTTCATTGTTCATCACACTTTTTTAAATGACCCGATTTGACCATAAGTTACTTGACCTTCATTATAAACTCCATGGTGAAGTAGTTTCTGTGCCTCTGGTGGTATCAAACATGCCAAAAATTACAGAAATATTGTTTCCAGATAGGTTTCCCAAACCGTCTCCCTTCTGCTTAGCTAATCTTTGCTATTACACAAACAAATAGTCAATTTTTATTGAGTTCCACAGCCATTGACGTTTAACCCATTCAGCTCACAGCACTTGTCCGCACTTGTATTTCTTCAGCTTCTCTGAACCAAGCAATTGGATGGTTGGCGGCAGGTTGCAATGAATTGGTTTACTGTCAGTAAAACACCCTCTCACCTTTAATTTTGTACATTCATTTACACTCTCCCTTTGACACTAGCTGATGACAGCAGCACATGTTTGTGCACAGCTGGTGTGACTGAGATGGGCCTCGTTCTATTGCTAACAGCCAAGTGTTATTAAAAGACGAATTTACAGAAAGCAAACAATGATTCATTCTTCACTGGGAGACAACATGCAGCTTCAGGAAAAAGTTGTGGAAAATATACTTGTTAAGCAAATGTTTTATGCTGCAATTCGCAGTTTGCACTGAAAGTTTATTCTATTTGTTGTGTTTTTGAATTTGCTTTAGCATGTTGATGTTAGTAGAAGTTAGTCTGATTTTCAGCTACTGCAGTACTAAGTTTGTTTATGGCTGCCATGACACACACACACAGCTCTCTATGTGCCACTAATGGGCTGTACTACAATTTAAAGACTTACATCTTAAGATTAAATAGCCGCGATTGGCTCAAATAGAGTCTTTATGAAAAGTAGCTCATTGGAGGGCTGCTCTCCTGGCAGCTGTGGCCCATGCAGAGGTCAAGCATTAATGGCTTTGATTTACTCTATTAAAATCCTTAAGGATGACAAATAGGGCCTTATAGCATTCAATGTCATTGTTATAAGAAAACGTCTGATTTATGCCAACACTGTGATAGCTGCCCTAACCCTGACACGCTCCAGAGGTCCAGCAAAATAAATGGCCGGAGGCAAATGGCCGCAATAAACACCTCTCCCAAGTCCCAGCCGCCCACTGAGATGATCCATTAGTTAAAGTGGGAAGTGAGGTCAGGCTTGGACAGTCCCAAAGTGCCTGTTGAGGCTGGGCAGATGGCGGCCCGAGCTTAGACCAATTAAAAATACCTCTATGTGTTCTGGGATGTAGCAGTCATGTTCTGTGTGTGAATCGGGCTCTGGAGAGCAGAGTGACCCTGGAGTGTGACATCGGAACCACAGGGGCCTCACGCAAGAAAGTATATCACCCACCCCAGTTCAGTTAAAGAGACTGGACTGCTGTTTACTAGCATCTATTTTCAGCCGCCCCTGTCATCTGAACATTCATATATTCTAGCTCCCTGAGGTACTGATGAAAGCAGCACAGTTCTGTTTGGATTTTCAAAGAGTGTAAACGGATGGGTTCGTATGTGAGAAATTATACGGCACCTCTAATTCTTCAATAAAATTGACTGTTGAGTTTATATGCTGGGGTCTTCTGCTTGGAGACCAACACCATGTTCTATCATTAAAGCCTCGAAGGAGAAATCTCAGGCTTTCACAGATTAAGGAGCAGTAAAATGAAAACATTGCCCTCATGGGAAAGCCTCCACCAAACATTGACTCACTAACTAGATTTACATGCATAATTAAAAGAAAAAATAGGAGCTAAATACATGTGTCTCGTGTACGTCTTCCAAACTGCTATGGCCTAAAAACTATTTCAGTCTTTTTCAGAAGGGTGGAGGCTGTGACTGTGATCATTCGGTTTAACAAATGCATTTTTTGAAGGGCATTGAGAGAATTAAACCCAATTCTTGTTCCTTCCATTGCTGTTCTACTTAAGCCCAGTGGGAAATTCTCTTCCCATCTTAGGCAGACAGTGGAGCCAGCAGTTATTATATTACCCAGTCTCTGCACTGATAGTGATATTAACATACTTTCCACCGTAGATTCTTTTCACGAGCTCCATTTTGCACACAAAAGATTTGCATTTGGAACCCGGAGAACTTTTTTTCCCCTTTTTGAGAGCTCGGTGACAATTGAACGTAAGCACATGCAAGAAGCACATGACAAGGGGCATTAATCCCTCTATAGTGTTCACATTAAAATATATTTCAGTGCTCATAATGCTGTGACCATAGATAAAAGCTCCCAGCCATCCCTCATAATACCAACCCAAAAAAAGAACACACACTAGAACTAATAAATTATAATTCCCAAGCACTTTCCTCTTAAATCCTTTAACTTTTATTCTTTCTTACTTACAAACTTATTTAGTCTAATATGAAGGGTACCGAATTCCTTCTGCTTGGTTGACGATACATGCAATTTTGGGACATAGCGCACCCCGTCTCAGATCCATTTTACCCTCCATGCAAGGTGGTTGCTGGGGTAAATACTCAGATTTGATAGATGGCACTCATTAATAAAAGGTGCCTGCAGCCTTTTGAGTAATAGCCTTTGGTTTCTTTCCCCCATGTTGTTTAATCTGCGGAAACAAAGAGGTAGTTGTGTCCCGTGCCAGTTGAAGCCAAATTGATATTTTAACACGGTGCGGGAAAATCTGGGACGCTTGTGAATTTTGCCCCTTCGGCTTTATTGAATGAGGAAAGATCAAAGGAGGAACGTGTAGGTTATTTAATTCATCGACTCAGATGACATAGGTCTGGGCTGTGTAGTTTCCTCCTCGGTGCTTTCCGGATGGCAGCGTTTTCGTAGGTGGAAAACATGAGGGACATATTGATTGAGCTGTTGTTATTAAGCATGGCTCCCCTTTGGGTAAGGGGATGTTTGTTTTTGTAATTACATGATGTTCTTATATAACTTGAGATGCGTATACTTTATACAGCTTCACTTAGAGCCAAAAAAGTTTTCAGTGCCTTGCAGGAATACCTGCTCTTCTTCTTCTGTTGTATACTTTAGCTAAACTCAGTTTAACACTCCCACTGTGACAGCGATCGCTGTCCTTGTAACTGCATTACTCTTGAATTCACATTTACAAGAGTTGTGTGTCTCTTCAGAGTTGTTGTAGGAGTTAGTAATACTTTACACGACATGGCTCCACGATTACTGATTTGATAGTCAGATTTTCTCTGTGAGAGACATTCATTACTGTCATTGAATATAACTTTTTCCAGAGTACCAAAAGCAGTAAAATGCAACAGTTAGTTCCTTGAATCTGATTGGATAGGAGACGTTTTAAGAAAATTGAACAGAAAATCACTGGGGCGCTTTACTATTTTACATCAGTCCGCCACAGCAACTGTAGACAGTACATCAAAATCATCGTTTCAAGTTTTTTTTTTTTTATTTCTACCTTTTAAACCAGCTGAGATAAAACAGTGCACTGTATTAAAGCGATGATGTTCACTCATAATACAGCAACAATTTCCTGTCAGAAAGACTTAACTCAGACTCCATGATCACCACCTTATAGCACATATGTATATAAGATAAAAGGAGTTAAATGACCATTTTAAATGACCAAGAAACAAGGTTCTCTCTGTCAGCACTTAATCTGTTGATATCTTTAATGCATTTTCAATTTCAACTTAAATATACTCAAAATTAAGCATGGCACTAACAATGCCAAGATCGTGAGTTTGATTTCAAATGAGTGCAGCTGTATATAACGTATTATAAGCCTGCATGCACAATAAGTGAATAAAATGCATTTATAAATATTGTAATTTATATAGTGAGGGAATGCATACAGTGAGTTATATATATTCAAGCTGTTCTTACTCTCAGTACTTCCCTGCTTCTCAGGTTCAATAAAATGCGCTACATGCATCCAGCTGCAACAAATAGTGTCGTCTTAACTTCTGACCTCTGGTAATAGAGAATGTTCAGCGCTCATCCTCTCTGTTCCCTTAAACAGCAGAAAGAAACGCAGTGCCAGAGTGCAGAGGAAGGCTCTGACCTCCGCTTTATTTGCGAATCACGGCTGGAATTAATTACACGTCTCAGCTAATAATTGGTCACACTCGTCCCGCCAGAGGTATCAAAGACCTGAAGGAATAAGTATCAATCGCAATTACAGCACGTAAGAATGGGCACTTTTCAAAGGGCAGGTTAACAGCAGGACGGTGCTCTTGCTAAGCACGGGCATGCGTTCGATTTTATGTTCGGCTCTGGCTCAAATTCAGCTCATTTCCTAATTTGAAAAACTCCCACTCACAAATTAAATCCTACACATGTTGTTTCGGCATGCTTGTCTAATCAGGTTAATCCGGTCCAGTTTGGGACTGTTTAGTTTGTAAATTTTGAAGCACGGCTTCCGCTAATCAGATTTGATTGGTGGAGAGGTGTTATGTAAGGTCAGAAATTGTGCGCTTGGAATATTTTATTGTGCAAGATGAGATGCTAATTTCCGTTAAATGCAATTCATTTGGGTTAAGCTTCTTTCGGAGGACCTGACGCCCCTGTAAAAATCTAGATCGCTTGTTGATTATGGGTCCTTATTTTTATTTCATTTTCATACACTTCTGTACAGCCGTGAGTTTGTCACATCCAATTTTCATGAGCGTTAAATATAAGGGCAGTGCGTCCGCTGTGAGTGGGAGTGCTCAAACCAACAGCAGGTGTATACATGCAGTCTATTGGTTTGTTTACACACAGTTATTGATGGTCCGTGCTTATAAAGTGGCGCAAAATAGCAACACAGAGTTTAGCTACCTCTGTCTGTTCTGTGCTCTGCATTCTATGAATGTAATCATTTATCATTTTATCATTTTTCATGAAAAGTGCTGAAACACTTTTTTGAAAAATCCTTGCTTATAAAGAGAACCTATCTCTTTAAGTATGCAATCAAAGTGTGGCCTCACTGGGTGCCGCTATATGTCCATATTCCCCTTAATCATATCCATTTTAGACAGTGAAAGAGCAGTTTGCTGCATTTTCCATCTATTCAGATGCAGATTGCACACACTGGCCGCCTGCCAGCTCAACCAGATGAACTCTCAATACTCTGATATGGTGCTCCTCTGTCAGTAGTGATGGACTCAGGGAAGCGACTGCACAGTGAGGCCTGTTACTGCAGGCCTAAATAATGGATAGAGTTCAGGGGTCTTGCTGACGGGCACAGGACAGCCACATCAAGGGAACCCACGTAAAGACTTCCTGCCTCTGCTAGGCACTTAATCCCTTCCCACCCCCAGACCGACGGCAAGTTTTAGACCCCTCATGGTTTATTCAGAAACCTGAGATGGGTTAATTTCAGATCCGCAAGAGGTCTGCACCTAAAGTAAAGGGTACTGTAAATATGCAACAGTCACTTCACACAGAATATAAAAACTTGCTCTCAGAGCTAAAGAGAAGGTGAAATTTATAATATTTTCTTCATGAATTGTTTTTTTATCCAGATATATTAAAACGAAAGCTGCCAGTAAAGCATATTAAAACCGAGAAGGCGAATCCGTCTATTCTGACCAGTACCTTCTTCTAAATGATTTAAATATGACAGTCCCTTCAATGTGTCCAAATACAGTCCTGAGACACAGGTTGCCTTATTTCACTGATTTTGTTCACGTAGTCTAGTGCAAATTAACATTAGCTTTGCGATTGTACAGTCTTATAAAGATTACACAGGAAAACTCCAGGGGATTATATGAATGAAAAGGTTGACTCTTCGCTTACTCATGCTTTTTAAGGGGCATGTTATTAGAGATGGGGCTAAGGCGGTGTAATTAAATACAGCTGCACAATACAGTCTCAAATCATCAACGACAATCCACTTCGCTCCCTTGTGTCTACATTTAAAAGTAAATATGGAGAACTCTCAACCCTCCTCCAGTCTTTCTGAAGATACACAAAGTTTTATGAAGAGTTCGCTTCGGGCACAAAGAGCGTCGTTCAGTCAGTGAACTTTCATTCATTACATTGCTGGAAAGTCTCAGTCAGCTATTATCTACAGAATGTAGATATCTACAGAATGAAAGAAAAAATAGAACGCTTGAAGAGTTCCGTGTTTGTGTTCTGCATGCACATTGTTTTGTTTTTATAATGCGCTTCTGCACATTGAAACTCTTGAGAAACTCTTGAAAAACATTGAAACTCTTCCACTTTGTGTTTCCAGTGTGCCGAGGCTTCGCAGAAGTCATAAGGCGATTCTATACCTCATAGGTAACTCTGTACTGTATATCACGGATCCATCCGTTATGTTTTCAATGCTTGCTTATGCTCCAGCTGACCTTCAGTTGTTGTTCAGTTACTGACATAAACATCCTGAGGGAAGCATCAGCCAAGCCACGTACCAAATAAGAGATGAGTTGATGGTAAGGCAGTGTACTGCAATCCTTCATTTAGATCCATGTAGCTTTAATGTGCACATAGCCATGGCTTTCAGACAAGAATGAATAATGTTCAGTGTGAGGGCTTTTCTGTTTGTTTACTCACCTCTCCTTCCTTTCTATGTGAACCGCTTGAATGTGATGAATAAATTCCTAAAATGTCCACCTGTATTCTGAGTTTCTTTACTGCAGCTCCCTTCTCATTGAATCGTTTCTTGTTGTATTATGTGTAACTCATGGCTATACGGTCATTTAATACAGAAAGAGCAGCAGTCTGATGTCCGAACCGAAACACATTCAGCTTTGCTGCTGATCCCGGAACAGCCCACTGAGTTTCTGTTCTTATTGATTTCCTATAAAACAGCATAGAGCTCTCGGGGACATGAGGAGTGGAGGTGTCCTCTGCAGGTGCTGTCAAAGGCTCTGATGGGGTTCAGCCTCCACGGAGCACAGCAGCACTGAGGATCCAAACCTAATTATTACTGCATTACACTACGGTCTTATTGATCCATCACCATAGGAATGCAGCTAAAGGAAGGCAGACTCAGTCTGCAGAGCAGCAAAAACATGTTTTTGGAAGCAGAGTTCTGGTACGTGCGGTAATCTTTATTATTGCAGGGGATTTGTTTGACTCCAAACGGCTATGATTTTTTATGATTGTCTCACTTTTAATTTTATGAAAAGTTTTTCCACTACAGCAGTGAAAAACTGAAACAAAATCTCTTTCAAAATTGATGTTGCCAGAGGAAGGCCTTCCTTGCTACGTTCGCTCAGTCTGGTGATGCTAGCGGGTGCTTTTCAGCACACTGTGTCGTGAAACAGCCCGACTTTGTATTCAAGATGTGCAAAACATGGGTTATTCCATTTCTCTCCACCTTCAGGAGAAAATAGTTCAGTTTTTTTGTACATTTTTCCCCAAAGGTTGAACCATCGATACCTCCGCAGAGTTTCAGGAAAAGCATTTGTGAAATTGAAAAGAGAATCATGCTGAGCTTTTGTTGGTTAGCACACTGGAAAAGCAGACAAAAAAATACTCTCTCCAAAAGAAAACGCCATTATTTCACGTGAAGAACGCGGATAGCAAGTGCTCCTGGAAATACCTTTTCGCTGTGGGTTTTCTCTACTGTGCGGCTCTCTATCAGAATGGAGAAAAATGGCCTGTTAATTATTACACTGTGAACATTTTTCACTCTTGGTTGCTACAAGACAGCATGAAGAATTTTTAGGGGACAACCTGTTCTTTATTACAATCGAGAAGGTGGACACTTCTGGAAAAACCGTTGCTTTGGTTACAGTGAAGTAATTTATACAACATGTGCTCCTTTAAAAAAGGTTGCTTGGTGATTAGTTTCTTGTTTAAAAAGTTCAAGTATTTGAAGTGTGTTTTCATTTAGTATGTGGAAAGATCTTGTTTTGTTAATAATACTGTACAGCGCAGTGTCGGAGGAAAATTGACATGGCAACAGTGTTTGATAAATAATTACATTTCTTAATGGCTTGTAGAGTCTGTAACATGCATTAACATAAAATTCACTTAATGTGCGTTCGCACGTACTGCTTCGAACGTGGCCCATCCAATCAGATTTTAATACCTGTTAATTTATTTGCCATGTTATTTGTCGCGTATTTCAGTAATTGTGAACTGGAAACAACACCCCTCACCTGTTTATTTAATTCAGGGGCTTTCAAAGTGTGGGGTAAACCTCCCCAGGTGGGCGCCAGAGCGTGCCAGGGGAGGTGAGCGCAGGGGTTAAAAAATAGTCTCTGTGCAGCAGGGAAACAATTAAAGGCCACGTTTGTTCACACAGCAGCAGAATACAGTTAGTCCTTAATATGGTTATCTGTGGGACTGTGACAACCGCGTAGAACTGAATTCACTGTCTTTTTGAGACTGTATTTTGTATTTTTGTTTTTTTTGTATTTAGACAAGCCCCGTTGAAGAATTTCCTTGTAATGTTATTTAAAGTCGATCTTCCGATACTGAACAGTGCGCTATAGTACGCTAGTATGTAGTGCAACAGAACGACAGCAACTCTCCTGTATACAAATACAGTTTGTCGCATCTTGATGTTGCGTTTTGTAATGTGAGAATCTAACTTCCAAGTAAATTGTCAGTTGTCAATCCAAAAAACACTGACAGTGTAAATATCGGCAATTTTTCATAGCTCATTAAGGTAGTGATGTAGGCTTATTAATTAGGTTGATTAATTAATATAGTTGTTTACATTTAGCTTTGTTTACAGTTGCTTCCCCACTTCTACAGATCTTCTGACGATTTTGACTGGGATAAACACTAATTGTGTTCTGTCCCTTTATATGGAACTGGTTTTGCTTTTGTTTCATTATTTATTAATCATTTTAAAAAGTGATAAATGATACGAGTAAACAAACGCCGCTGGATGTGTTTGTGGGTGGTGGTGAGGGGGTCTACTTTGGCTCAAAAGGGAGGCCCGCTGCCTTTGACTTTGATCTAACCTTCTCCAGTTTTTCTCAGCGTTTAAGTATGTCTGTGCATGCATGAACTCAAACATGTTGTTCTAATCCCTCTTCCCTCCAAAATCACCCCAGAGTGACGCTCTGCTATCTTCTCTCCGCACCAATAGTCTATTGATTTTCCCTGGTCCAACTTCAGAGAGGATTTTCTCATTGAGATAATAAAGTGGTGATATCACCTGAAATCTCCTGTCACTTCTAAGGGGCCAAATGCTTATCTCTTCTGACTTTGCCAACTCGAAGGAGGCCTGTCGCTCATGTGACCTACCAAAGGTCTTTATTTCTAAACTCAGAGGATGTGTCACAGTGCTGTGCTTCACGTACAAGCTCACATACAGTTCAGCAAATAATACAGGAACTGTGCGGTATAATTGATATCTATAACATATTCTGAAATGCGGTTAATATGAGTAGACAGCAGTCAATTTTAAATGTGTTTTCTGTCAGCGCTAGGACTCTAGGATTCTGTTGCAATTCTTGTTTCCTTGGAAACATTTGAGAGTGAGGTAATCCTGGGGTGGCGTGTGACGTGCAGTTAAAGCAACATGTCTTGTTGGACTCCATGA
>JAZGTI010015192.1:0-13588 GCA_036877585.1 Botia kubotai
ACTTTTTAAACACAAACAGTGAGCAGCGAACACGTTGGCAAACATAATTTCGTATATCAGAATACAATTCTAATAAAACGTATAATAAACACACAGAGATACACATATGCACTTACAGCAATGATTCTTGAACGAATTCGGAAGTTATTCTCAATCCAACACGTCCCACTACACGCAGATTGCAAATGGCGCAGGTACGGGTCGATTGCAAGTGACGTAGCAGGTACCTGAGAGTGCAGGTGTTGACTGCAAGTGACGTCACTTGCAGAGGAAGTTTGGGTGACTGAGAGTGTAGGTCTGAGAGTGCAGGTCTGACAGTGCAGGTCTGCAGCCAGACCCTATTGAGTCCTTCAGCTTCCAACTGTATGTTTGTAAGCCCTTTGAAACCTCAGCTGAGGGTCATGTGATAAAACCTTAGTTGAGGTGATGTGATGAAACCTTGGCTGACAGTGATGTGATTAAACCTCAGCTGATGATGTGTTCTTTAAACAGGCAGTTTTAACGCTCTGCTGAGGGAGCTGGTAGCAGAGTTCACACTGACAGATAACTCTGCTAATACTACCACGTCACTGCTGCGCTCGCTGTGTCACTATGATGACAGTGTGCTGATGGGCTCCTGGTTACAGGAGACAGATCACAAGTCTATTGAAGATCAGGTAAAAACTGCCAATGAATCATACTCCCCAACCCGTACTCCCTAAAACCATACTTCCTAAAAACACTCCCAAAAACCATATTTCTAAAAAATCATATTCTCCAGTATAGTACTCCCAAACCCATACTTTCTGAAACCATTATTTTATATATTATATATTTATACCATATATTATTATGTGTATTTAGTGGTTGAAATGTCACTCTTTTAGAAGTCCATAATGAGCTGTTTGTTTTGCTTAGCTGCAGCCCAACAGTGCATCAGGCAGTGGAGCTCTTGAGCATGACCCCTCCTCCATATACCTGAGGGTTCCTGGTGGCGAGGCCATCCCCGGGCCCCTGCCGTTGGGCGTGTCTGTAATCGATGCGTCTGTTGCTCTGTTTGGGGTGGTCTTTCCTCATGTCTCTTTCAAGCACAGGTCAGTAAGCACAGGAAAGGAGCCTTAACTTAATTTACTTTAACACTTCTCTTAAAAGTATATCAACCACTTTTTGGAGCCACTATTAGTCTTTATTTAAGAACCAAAACTTTTATAACCCTAAACGTTTCATATGATGGACATAAAAATTTTGAAAGCAAGCTGTAGAATTAATGTAGTTATTACAGATAATAGTAATGCAGGTCCTGCAGTTTTGTCCTAACTGCTCTGATGTCCTAACTGGCTGTGTATTTGTATATTTGACAAAATATTTACTCTCAAAAGCTTGCCGTTTAGATAGAGATGTTACTTTGTAGTTAATAGCTTGTAGAGTTAACCATTCCATTCATTTCAGAGCATTGTGACAATTTGTAATTTCCTGTTGTCTGTTGAAGGTTGCAGATGCTGGATCACTTTGCTGAATGCATTAAACAAGCTAAAGGAGTCCGTCAGCAGGCTGTGCAGCTAAACATATTCACCGCTGTGCTGAGTGCGCTCAAGGTATCAGATAATTTATGGTTCCAGGTTCCTTACCTAAAGTTCAGACGCTTTATCAACATTGTGTTTACTGTGCTGTTTTTGTAAAGGGCCTAGCTGAAAACAAGAGTAGTCTGGGTCCAGAGGAGGTGCGCAAATCTGCCCTGGCTCTCGTGATGGGTGCACTGGACAACCCAAACCCCATCCTGCGCTGTGCTGCTGGAGAAGCTCTGGGCAGGATGGCACAGGTCGTAGGAGAAGCGTCTTTCATCGCCCGGATGGCACAGCACAGCTTTGACAAGTACAGACAAAAACACAAAGTATTACTGTATAACATCACTCATAACTCCAGGTTGTTTTTGTACTTATGATGTTTAATATGCTGAGATCACAGTAGATTACAGTAGCAGCCATTTTGAAAAGTACAGCATTCTGTTTTCTCGCTGCTCCTCATTCAGATTTGTCCCAATTCTTATAATTATTGGGTCATAATCCTTCATCAGAAATGTCTTGATACAATTTTTTATTCATCTTTGTTCAACTGTATTGTTCAGACTGTATTTCTACCATTCTTTGATTGATCAATACGATACTTCATTGACACTGATCTGGGGCTTAATGCCAAATTTGGAAATAGCTCCACTTACTGGTCATGAGATCTGAAAAATGCCTTTTTTGCTCATGACTTCTGAAACCTTTTGCAGAAAAACATGATCTTGGTCTCTACAGATTTATGTTATGAAAAATTCAAAGCTTATGAAAATCAGTTTATTCGCTTCTGCAATTGTTTTTTTTAAACGGATAATCTTTGGACTGAGCCCAACAAAAATGACAACAGATTTTTGATATTCGTTACCATTCCCGAGAAACACATCTCCAAGTTTGAATGTTTGTTATAATGTTCATTGAACATTTATCTTATGTTAGTTAGCGTAGCATGTGGTTAGCATGCTAACCAGTTGCCATTCTTTAAATGGAGCTCTTCAGCAATCAGGTTGACTGTAAGTTATGTTAGCAGCTAAGTTGACTTATCATCAACATGTGGGTTCAAAACCAGTGTGGCACATAAATTTGTCTAGTATGTTTTATCATTTTGATTGCTTAAATATGTGGGAATGTACTAAAATGTTTATGCTCTTGTATTACAATTTTCTTCTTCTTCTGGGATTAAGTTTTTTTTGTTGCTCATTCTGTGTTTGTTCCCATCTGAACTTCTGTTCATTTTAAGTTAATTCTCACCTGTACTTCTAAACCTGTCTGTTTTTCACATGCATGTGTGTTTTTATATTCCTGTTTTTGTATTTTTATTTGCTGTTTTTGTTCCTCTGGCTGTGCATTGCGCTTCTAGCCCCTTCAGGGCATCGCTGTTTGCAGCCAGATTTTTTTTTATTGTCGTTTTCATAATAATGATGAGGAGAAGTGTCAATAGAGACATTCTGAAAAGCAGGGGCTCACCTTTGATCTGCACAGTTGATCCACTTCAGATGAGTTTGGGATTTAAAGACCTAAATGATCAATTTATAGTTTTCCAAACAACATTTTTAGTTGTACACAATGCAAGTAAAGATTTGTGGTTTCCTCTACAGTCCCCACAGTTTGTAGGTCTTTAGTTCAGTTTGATTATTTAAAGGGCTTTATAACTATAACTTATATAACTATAACTTTATAACTGTTTTGCACCAAAAATGTATTATTTATGAAGACATAAGCCAAGTCATACAATTCCCTGACCATTTAACAAAAAAGTGTTCATGTTTTGTGCTGCATTTCCTTTAAGACTGTAATGTAATAATTGGTTAACGTCTCTGCAGAGGAAGTAACTACCTGTCAGAACATTCTGTTAGATTTCCTTGTATTTGGCTGACCAGTTTTTGGGTGGCTCGCCAATGTATTAGATTTCTCTAATACATAAAGTAAGTAAGCTTGACCAAAGTTCAGGGGAAAAGAGTTTATTGAAGAAAGTCGTGTAGCATAGCCGTCTTCTAGATCTTAAGCCTAGGTACTGTCTGTGTGACCAGATCTTATACCTGGAGACAAATGGCCCACAAACAAAATACAAATGCAATTGAGCCTACTGGAGGCTTTACAATAGGCAGGAAGCATGATCCATCCTGGGTATGGATCATTTAATTGTATAGCCATTTGGTTCACACCTTTACAGACCAAATGTTGAATTCTGGGGCACAGTTGCAATGTAACACATCAGATGTTGATTCCGTCTAGGGAACTGTCAATACACATAATCCTTCAATTTATAAAATGCTTGTAAAAACTAAGGTGGGTGAATTTTGGCAACTGGTCAAATATAGCTTTATATGTATTAACCATAATCTAAAGGAAATGTTTCATTGTTTACACAGTACTTGTAGGTAGGATACAGTAAGTGTTTGTTGAGGTGTATAATTGACGTGATGAAAGGGGTCCTGACATGGGTATTTATTTTATTTTGTTCCCTGAGGTGTAATTACAATATTACTGAAGTACATTTTTTTGAAGTAAAGTATTTTATTGTAATTTATGATTAAAACCATCAGATTTTAGCTATTTCACATTTATTGTTTTCTGGAGAATGATTACATAAATTCTTTCATTTTAGATAAGGATGACATTTTAAGCTATGAAACATGTAGGATGTATTCATGATACCAAGACCTCTTATGTGTCAAAATTGGATTAATCATGTCATAACTCCACTTAATATTTACAGTTAAATTGTTTCACTGTGACGTTTTTGCTCAGACTGAAGTCAGCGCGCGATGTCGTATCCAGGACAGGTCATTCTCTGGCTTTAGGCTGTTTGCATCGCTATGTGGGTGGCATTGGGTCAGGCCAGCACCTCAAAACCAGCGTTAGTATCTTGCTGGCTCTGGCTCAAGATGCCACATGTCACGAGGTCCAGGTGAGCACTCGGACACAGACACTGCTGGAAGTGTTTAAGGGTGATTCTGAGGCTGGTGTTTAAAGCCTGCTGTTTTTTGTCCTCAGACATGGGCCCTGCACTCTCTGGCTCTGATCGTGGACTCCAGCGGGCCCATGTATCGGGGTTATGTGGAGCCCACCTTGTCTCTGGTGCTGACCCTCCTGCTGACGGTCCCCCCTTCACACACAGAGGTGCACCAGTGTCTGGGTCGCTGCCTTGGAGCGCTCATCACCACTGTGGGCCCAGAGCTGCAGGGTAACCACATCATCAGCCTAATAAACACTCTCCCAGACACTTTATAGAGCTGTGAAAAAACAAAAGTCCATTAGTCAAAGATGTAATTGGATGTTATGTGCATAATTATTGTCTTACTATTTTATGTGAAAACATTATTTCTATTTATTACATTTACCAGGGCCTGAAATTCAGCATTTCACACATTCCCACAATTTTCACACATTCACAAACATTTCATATTCACAGTCGTTGTACACATTCACAGACATTTAAAGACTATAACATGTATATAAAATACGTAAACGAATATGCATTTATAGTTCATAAAAATAAGTTCGTTTCAGACTATAATTTCAGCCAAAACATTAGCGCAAGTGCCACTGTCTTTCTCTATCTCTCAGTTTAATTTAAAGTACTTTAAAATGTCATGATTGTGTTTGATTGATGATGTGTGCATGATCAATTTTAGTGGCATGCTTGTGTTTTTATACAATATTGCCAAAGCATTATACATAAAAATAAACAAGCATTGATCAAATGTACAGGTTTAACTTCATTTGTTGATGTGTGTTGTTAAAATAAAGTAAGGTGAAGTATTTCCTCTAGTAACATCTTATGAATTGCTGCAGAACTGTTTCATATGTTTCTTTCTCACCTCTTTAGATTACTAAAAGATTACCAACAGTGGGCACAGATTTGTTCTTTTGGAAGCCATGTTTGTCTGTGTCTGCCTCTTTCTATTGTTGAAATCACTGGGTCTGTATTTCATGAGGATTCGTCTCTGCTTTGGGTGTCTAATAGTCTAAAGATGTTCTTCCAGATTGTTTTTTTATATTTAGGGCCCAATACCAATCTATTTTACATTGGATTTACTTTTTACTCAGTGGTTCATATATGGATTTTGCTCTTGAGTTTTAAGGGTTTCATGTTGTAGTGTTTTAGGTGAACTTGAGATATATAGTGCATCCAGAATTTGAGGGAATGTTTTTGAATGTGCATGATTAGGGGGTATCATTAGAGGGTGTCTGCCTAGTTCAGCCCGACATGCATTCGTGGGTGTTGTTCTCTGAATTCCTAATCTCTCTTTCTCTGTCCCTCTAGTTCAGTCTACCTACTGTTAAGGAAGTGAATCTATGGCTTTTTCTAACCTGAGCCACTATGTAAAGATGTTAAAAGTTAAAGTATAAGCTGTTTATGTTGCCATATTCGTTAAAGTGTTTGTTACTGGAGTGATATAGTTTTGAAACGCTGCTAACACATACAGTAACACCTTTGACGAGAAACACAGCAGCAGTAAAAGTATGTGTGTAATAGACAGTAAGGAGAACTCCATGATCATCACTTTATACTGTAACACACCTGTCTGTGAAACTTTCTGTGAAACACCACAACTACTTAATTCTGCAGATATTTACTATCACAAGCAAAGCACATATTTTAGTACCAACTTGATGTCAAAGTTTGGCTGCTTTTGACATCCTACAACCCACAGTCAAATCTCATTGGTCCAAAATCCCTCTCATCACTGCAACAAACAATGAGTTCTTATAGACTGAGTTGTGACCGTGAGTCACTTTACAGCCAAGTTTTGTGACATGTCAAGGTTGTTGTGTTTGTCAGAGTTTTTGTAATCGATTCTCTGTCTGCTGTGTTCTTCAGGTAACAGTGGAAGTATCTCTACCATCCGTTCCTCATGTCTGGTTGGCTGTGCCATCATGCAGGATCACTCTGATTCGTTAGTTCAGGCGGCAGCCATCTCCTGTCTGCAGCAGCTGCATATGTTTGCGCCGCGACATGTCAACCTGTCCAGCCTGGTGCCAAGTCTCTGTGTAAGACCTGCTGTAATAAATGAGTGTGCAGATGTTCACTCCCAGCCCTCCGTGCTTGTTTTCACTGGTGTTGTTTGGTGCAGGTGCATCTGTGCAGCTCACACCTGCTGCTACGGCGTGCGGCGGTGGCATGTCTGCGGCAGTTAGCGCAGCGGGAGGCAGAGGAGGTGTGTGAATATGCCATGAGTCTGGCAAGGAGGGCGGGTGATGGTAAAGACAACACCAGCGTTAGTACGTAAGCTCTGAACGCATACACATTTACACTGTGTAAATGAATAAATGTAAATATAAACTGCACAGATGGCAGGTACAATGAAAGTAAAGGCCATATAAAAATTACATGCAAAAACAGTACATGTATAATTCGTCATAATTTATTGTTAGCCATATTTGCTAAGGTAAGGCTTATTCAAACTGAGGCTTAGTGCACTAACCCTAAAAAACTTCCGCACATAACCTGTCCTGTACATAAATGATGCAACAAGTTTCTGAGAGATGTGCTGTTGTTTTTTCAAGCCTTCCACCTTCTGGTGACTTAAAAACGGGTGAAAAATCCTTTAGACTTGCACTGAAAGAGTGAACGAGATATATCTAGACATTAATAAATCATAAATACTTGTGAATATTTGACTTGAACAGCAATTAGCCACCTATTAACCACTCTGACCTCTCTAGCAACACTTTAACGACTGTACAGAACTACCTGGCAACTGCATAGCAATAGTGTAGCATTGTAATGGTGAGTTTTATAATGGGTTTGGGGTTATTTTTCAGATCTGAACATCACTGAGACGGGGTTAGAAGGTGTTCTGTTCGGAATGCTGGACCGTGAGACTGACAGGAAGTTGTGTTCAGACATTCATGACACGCTGGGCCACATGCTGTCTTCTCTGGCTGTGGAGAAACTTTCCCACTGGCTGAAACTCTGCAAAGACGTGCTGGCAGCTACCACAGGTGACAAATACCGAACGTGTGTTTAAGCTGAACTCAGAGATGAGGCTTAAATTCACTTCATATTAGCAGCTGAAGACTAAAGAATTAAGATATTTAGAAGATTTTATGGCTGTGTCCTGTCTGGGCATGCAAGCAGATAGACCAGTGCCTTGTTGCAAGAAAATCCTAAAGTGAGGGTACCCCTAGGGGGAAAAATCCCAGAGGAAAGGGATTTCTTTAAGAGCATTGCAACAAACGGCTTAACCGCCACCCTTACCTAAGTGTTTATATTAAGCAGTAGTTTAAGCTATAGTTTCTATCAGAACATGGCATAGGTTGCTGTTGTTATGAGAAGCGGTTGCTGTTGTTATGAGAAGCGGTTGCTGTAGTTATGAAATTGCCCACAGTAAACAGAACATACCTCGCAAAGACATAAAATCATGTGATTTGAGAAAACACGCTGAATAAGTGGGTTTCTCTCGCACATACAGCTTCTCAGAGTGTCTTTATAAAGGCATTGTACTGAATGTTTATTGTATATACTGTATGTATGTATGTTATTATGTCACAGACACCTAAATGATCACAACTACTACGATAAAAACATTTACACCACTATTGAGAACATATAAATGAATCTCTAGTGATCGCTGACATTGTTCTCTTCTGTTGTGTCAGCTTCAAAGTGACAGTGCATCGTTTTTATTTCATTACACGGCAATTGGCAGCCTAAATAGGACACTTACTGCCACATATTATTAGCATAGATCATTGACACTGTTACAATGAAAAGAAATAAACAATCATAAAAAAGGAATCCGGGACTGATTTTTTAAACTGATTTAAGTGACTGCCTGGATATAATGTAACAAAGCGTGCATGGTTTGATTTTAACAAATATTTATTTTGATCTCTGAAAATGCGATTAGTATTCCTCTTCAGTTAACATGAAATCAGGCACCGTGTTTGAGGCTTAAAGAAGCTGTGTTGGTCCCCTAAGTTTTTAAAGGTGAAACTGTTACTAAGGACTTTGTACCAATGCATAACAGGACTTAAGGGAACATTTAAGCAGTTAAGGAAAAGTATTCTGTGACAGCTCTAGGGCTCCTTAAATGGATGTTTCACTAAGGGTAGCTTTAACAATATAATTAAGGCTGTTTTTTGTGTACTTATGTACTTTTTGTATTTATGCCCAGATTCACACTGTTTGCCTCCTAAATTGTGGAGTGTACTGCAAATTAAAACAAAGAATATTTAATATCATATTTAACATCAAAGAGGATGTGTTTTTTGTGAGTGCTGATGAAGTGTATTGCATGTGTTGCAGAGGTCGGTGGGACTTTGGCGTCTGACAGCAGGCGGAAGGAAGAGGAGGAAGATTCTGAGAAGAAAGATGAGATGGATGATGACATCATGTTCACATCACTGGGTCAGGATGACAAGTCCAAACCCTCTGTAGCCCCTCGCTGGGTTACACGTGTGTTTGCTGCCGACTGCTTGTGTCGCATCATTCATCTGTGTGAAAATGCAGGCAAAGCTCACTTTGACCTAGCAGCCGCCCGTGCCGCTAAAGCTAAAAATCATGCAGGTAAAGCTCAAAGACTGTGCATGATATTAATTACAGTATTCTGTTCATTTTGTGTGGCTTCCTGTTTGCGTGCATTTTTGGTTAAATTAGACCTCATATATCTGTGCATTTAAAGTGATAGTTCATCCCAAAAATGAAAACTTGAAAAAATCTACTCACCCTCATATCATTCCAAACCTGTATGACTTTTTCTTCTGTGGAACACAAAAGAAGATATTACATAAAATCTAGATTTAAACCTGAAAGCCTGAATGGTGATGCAGATGTTGCAATGAGTCTTTAAACTATGCTCTGTATTGATGTTTCCTTTTCAGGTGACTTTCTGGTTCTACACTTATGTGATCTGATCCGCATGGCTTTCATGGCTGCAACTGACCATAGCAACCAGCTTCGCATGGCCGGGCTTCAGGCTCTGGAGGACATTATTAAGAAGTTTGCAGCTGTACCTGAACCAGAGTTTCCTGGTCATGTCATTCTGGAGCAGTACCAAGCCAATGTTAGTTCACTCTGTCTAACTCTTACCTTTTAATAGTAGAAACATTACTCATAAAATATAAGTAAGAAATGGTTCCTTTAGAAACCTTTAAATAAATAGGTTTTAGGGCACCTAAAATGTTTTTTCTGTGGCATAGCTTTTAAGAACCTATATTTTTAAGAGTGTGGCTATTATAAAACTGATCTCACAATATTTTTCATTTTTGTTTTGTAGGATTATGTTGGTTTGAGAAAGCAAACATATTTTTGGTTGATTTAAACTTAATAATGGTGCTTGCAAAGCAAAAAATTACTCTCATTACTCGCACGTCAGTACATAACTCGTCCTGCACCATTTTGTCATAGATGAATGAGGGGTCAAATCAATAAGACTTTAGATTGGGCAGATTTTTGTGACAGAATGTCAGAATGTTATGTAACCGCCCCATAAACTTCCTTTGAAAAAATCCCATAGACTTAACATTGGGCAGATCTTTATGATGTCAGCTCTGAATGTCGTAGAGACTTGGAGGTGGGCTTATATTGCTTGACTTAGCAAGCAGCAACAAATGGTGATGACAAATGGTGTTTCAACTTCATTGCCCTGCCATAGCAACCAGTTATAGTACCCTAGCAACCACCCTATTGACTTCCATTGAAAAAGGTCTTTTAGTTTTACCCTGTTAACTGTCTAGCTACACCCTAGCAACCATTTATGGTGCCCTAGCAACCATGTAAGGAAGTGAGTCATGTCTCAGTTTTAGAACATTGTAGAGACATATGGGTGGGCTTATTTGACTCTGGCTGTCAGTGGGCTTTAGGTATTGCAGTGGCAACTTCCTAGCTTCACCATAACAGCCATTTAGAGCATCCTATGCTAGCGTCATGTTATGCTAACGTCATGTTATGCTAACATCATGTTAAAACAGGCTAGCATCATGCTACAATGTGCTAATATCATGCTAATTAACGTTAAACATCTGACCAATCCCTAATGCTTTAACACTTTTTCCTACAAATTTTTTTTTTGTTCATCCTTTCTCTATTAACAGTAATGTAGCTTGTAGAGTCAGCTTGTTGGTTCTTAGGACAAACTGTTTAATGCTCTCGTCGCTTGTAAGTCGCTTTGGATAGAAGCGTCTGCTAAATGAATAAATGTAAATGTAAAATGTGTTAGCATCATAAAACATGTAAGCATCGTGCCACAATGTGCTTTAAATAATAAATATTAAAATGCAAATTGTTACAGCCTTGGTGAGCATAATAGACAATATTTAAAAAGCACTATTATTTTCCAAATACCCATTCCAAATAAAACATTCCATATTTTGGCCACTAGTGAGACTGTCTGTCTGTCTATCCTCAAATTTTTGTTTTACATCTTTTTTTATGCTGTTTTTAACTTTTAGACTAGGCTTTTTTTTTCAAGCCAGCACTACAATTTGTTCACAAACTGAAATAAAACAAACTAGGGGTATAGTTTGAGGAATTTAATGTTATACTATTAGAACGGTCCCTTTAATGCTTTGATGTGTAATTTCAGTTGACTGTGGCTTATATGCATTTGTAATTATAATTTTTTTTTAAATCACAGGTTGGTGCTGCACTTAGACCAGCGTTTTCCCCCGATACACCCTCAGACATCACTGCCAAAGCCTGCCAGGTGAATTTCACAAGCAGTCTGTCTGTAAAGCTTGTCTTGTGTCAGAAAGTCAGTATTTAATAGCAATACCCCACTTATGACTTTTATAAGGAAACATCAAACACAGTAACCCAAAAACATTAGGGTAAATAGGCTGAGAAATTCAAAGAGAAAATCCAAGCAGACAAGACAAAAGCGTGGTAACGGTGAAATTGAAAATCAAGTTTTTATATTTCCAAGAGCATTAAATAATATGCTGCAGGAAAATGTACAACCCTATAAAATTACAAACAAATGCGTCTCTGAGTGGTTCTGTTGCCACTGACTAATGGAGTTCGTTTTTGAGTTACAAACACAAGAACAAATCATTAGTTTGTAAGATTACAGTACACTAAGGCACAGGAATGGAGTTCAAATGGGCCATGATCCGTGACTTTAACAACACAATGGCAGCACAATGTTTAGATAGAACATGTTTCAGGGTGGGGGTAAATATAAAGCTCCTTCAGTTTCAGGATGGCATTGTTAGCTTTCCACAGGACTTTCCTTTCACTAAATACTTCTGCAGTGCTACAGTGAAATGAGGACCACATTTAATCTCTACCTTTGAGTTCATTATGTCTATTCTATACCAAAAACAGAAAACAGGAACAGCGTAGGTGCAAACTTCTCACCTTTCATTAAAAATCACCTTTATGAGATCAAAATAGGTCACCTACGAGATTCAGATGACAGTGTTTGCTGCATAAAATGGTTAAATACAGCATTTTCTTTACTCTTTACTTTAAAAATTATGCCTATAAAGGATAATATTTTGTATTTGAGGTCTGCGATGTGGGAACAGTGAAGAAAGAGGGCAAACAGTTTGCGGTTTAGCGTGATGTCTGGTTAGCCAATACTTTCCAAAATAGCCAGTATAAATAGCTTAAATAGCTACAATCTTTTGTCCGAATGTATCTTGATTTTTGTAAAATGTTGCATTTTTTTTGTTGTTGTTTTATGAAAGTCACGAAACAAAGCAATGTCTAATGTCAAGTAATGACCACCACCCACGCCTCCCCCCCCACCCCCAAAGGTGTGCAGTGCATGGATAGGAAGCGGCGTGGTCAGTGATCTTAATGACTTGCGTCGGGTTCACAATCTGTTGGTGTCCTCTCTGGACAAGGTTCAGGCTGGCAAAGGCCCCGGCAGCCAGCTTTACAGCGAGAGTGCCACCACCATGGAGAAACTAGCTGTCCTGAAAGCGTGGGCGGAGGTATTGTTACATTACCAGCTACTGTGACCCAATAAATCCATTTATAATAATCCTGTCCCCAAACGTGCATCATTGAATGCTTTGTTTTAGGTGTTTGTGGTGGCTATGAATATAAAGGAGTCTCAGTCCAAACCAGCTCAACCAACTCTCAGTGAGGATGAGGAGGTGGGAGATGTTCTTCCTCCCGACAGTCTGATGACTCTGGTGCAGCCTGAGCTGCCCTCCCTTAGCCACCTGTGGTTGGCACTGTTGAGGGATTATGCATTACTCACGCTGCCTGCTGAGTTCTCCAGTCAGCTGCCACCTGAAGGTAATCAATACTTCCTCTGAGGCTTTAAGGAATAGTTCATCCAAAAATTAAAATATTCTCAGAATTTATGTATGCCATCCAAGGTGTATAAGACTAATCTTTTAAAATTTGACATTTTAGCACCTGATCTGTTTGTTTACATGGATATGTGATGTATCTATCACTAAAGCTTAAAATATTAATCTTTTCTCTCACAAATGAATTGTTTGACTTCAGAAGACATTTACTAACTCACTGGAGTTGTTGAGATTACTTTTATGATGGATGGATGCGCTTTTGGAGCTTCAAAATCTTATGGACTTTTCACTGCCATTACAAAGCTGGGAAGAGACAGAATATTATTTGATATAACTTTTATTGTGTTTGGCTGAAGAAAAAAAGTCATATACACCATGGCACGCATGTGAGAAAATTGAGAATTTTCATTTATGGGTAAACTATTCCTTTAACTCATTCTACACATGATAACATCATAATCTGTAGCACATCCTTTTGATCTTCAGGATTAATATGTAAGGATTAATATGTAATGTAAATTTTGTTAGAATTACTTTAGTTATGACTAGTTATTTTTAGTTGCTGAATTTTATAAAAGTGATTTATTTCTTTATCTCAGGAGGCGCCTTCTACACTCCCGAGACTATAGACACAGCGCGTCTTCATTACCGAAATTCCTGGGCATCTGTCCTGCATGCGGAGGCCCTGTGGCTTAGTAGCACAGGCTTTGGAACTGTTGAAGAGTATATGGAGGGCAGAACTGCCATCAAAGGGCCTGTAGTGGCTCCAACCTCCGGCAAAAGCACAGATGACTTGATGAAAGACAGACTTCACCTGCTCCTGGGTAACTCTT